>JAOVVH010000029.1:1436481-1448015 GCA_028566435.1 Scorpiodoras heckelii | reverse complement strand
TACAATGCAGAACATTTTTAAATAATGAAAAACCACTGAATTAAAGGTGTGTCCAAACTTTTGACTGGTACTGTATATTCTGTTCATGTGAAATATCTGTGATCTTTTCCCTCTCCAGCTCTCAGAAACCCCCAAATCAGAGCGTTATGAAAGAATTCTGGAAGCACTTAACAGCAACCCGACCATGTAAGTCTATATGTATAGTCTATATACAGAATTTAGCATTATTATCACACACACTCACACACTCTTTGGTAAATAAAAATCTGTATACTTGTACTACAATAATCGTCCTTACAGGAATCAGTAAAAAGTTAGACTTTGTTGAAGAACTGCATGGACACACACTGGACTTAGAGAGTGTATCAGAGCTAAAAGAGATCACTTTGAACATAAACAGTGATAGTAAATGAATTAAAATAAAATGCGATTATTGTAGTATAAATGTGAATAAGTCTTCCGGGAGTCGAGATACACAAGGATATAAACGGGCTCCTTTTGTTCTGGACACCGTGTGTGAGAGTTAAGTGCATTTGATCAGTGTTATGAGGTGTTGGGTTTCAGGTTCATGTCCGGGAAGGAGATCAAGAAGAAGAAACACCTGTTTGGGTTACGGATCCGCTTCCCTCCGGGCCCTCAGAACTCAGAAAGGCCGTCGGACAGGGAACAGGAAAAAGCATCACATGAGATTAAGATTAAAGGCAGGAAGTCCATGAAACCCCCTCATCCAAACAGGTAATAAACAAGTCGTCACACTTCTCCCTTTATACACACAAGGTTGTTTTTGTGGGCGTGGCCTATCCTGGTGTGTTCAGGATCAGAATTAGTTAAACACGTGTCATGTGTCTGGATGCACATAACTGTATTAGCTGCATAACTGAAAAGAGCTCGTGATTTATATTTTATGATTTCTAAGATTAAATCATGGTTAGGATTTAAAGGAAACTGGTTGCAGGTAGGAACTAAAGATCGGCATACAGTTGAGACATTTGAACAAAATATCACATGACTATAATTGATGTGTCTGCTGTAAAAGGACCGTCTGGGGTTTGACTTCTTTTGGTTTCAAATTTTATTTTAAAAGCGATTCATTAATGTCCATTTCCAGCTCTTACTTTGCTGTAACACCTTAACCTCAATACTGAAAGCGTGTTTTGTTTTGTTTTGTTTTGTTTTGTTTTTTTCAGCACAGTCACTAACGGAGTAGTGAAGAAAGAGAAGAGGAAGAGGAAGCATCGCTCACACTCGTTGGAGACTCTGGCCAAGCTGAGACGATCTGAAGAGCTTCTGGCCCAAGTGAGGATCCACCAGTTTAAAGACTTTATACATAAGGAAATAAACATTTCTACAGATACATGCATTTTACATAGACAGACAGATGGATGGATAAACAGACAGACGGACAGATAGATGGATAGATAGACAGACAGACAGACGGATAGACAGACAGACAGATAGGTGGATATACAGATAGACAGACAGACAGACAGACGGATGGATGGATAAACAGACAGACGGATAGACGGATAGATAAACAGATAGACAGATGGATGGATTGACAGACAGACGGATAGATAAGCAGATAGAGAGACGGATGGATAGACAGACAGATGGATAGATAGACAGATAGACAGACAGTGGATGGATAGACGGACAGACAGATGGATGGATAGACGGACAGACAGATGGATGGATAGACAGACAGATGGATGGATAGACGGATAGACAGACAGATGGATGGATAGACGGACAGACAGACAGATGGATAGATGGACAGACAGATGGATGGATAGACAGACAGATGAATGGATAGACAGATAGACAGACAGATGAATGGATAGACAGATAGATAAACATTTCTACAGATACATGCATTTTTGCATAGACAGACAGACAGACAGATGGATGGATAAACACAGACAGACAGATAGATAGACAGACAGACGGATAGACAGACAGATAGGTGGATATACAGATAGACAGACAGACAGACGGATGGATGGATAAACAGACAGACAGACGGATAGATAAACAGATAGACAGACGGATAGACAGACAGATGGATAGATAGACAGATAGACAGACATATCGATGGCTAGACGGACAGACAGACAGAGATGGATGGATAGACAGACAGACAGACAGATAGATGGATAGATAGACAGACAGACAGACAGACGGATAGACAGACAGACAGATGGGTGGATATACAGATAGACAGACAGACAGATGGATGGATAAACAGACAGACAGACGGATAGATAAACAGATAGATGGATGGATAGACAGACAGATGGATGGATAGACAGATAGACAGACAGACAGACAGATGGATGGATAGACGGATAGACAGAGGATGGATAGACGGGTAGACAGACGGATGGATACAGACAGACAGACAGATGGATAGACGAACAGACAGATGGATGGATAGACAGACATATGGATGGCTAGACGGACAGACAGACAGACAGATGGATGGATAGACGGATAGACAGACAGATGGATGGATAGACGGATAGACAGAGGATGGATAGACGGGTAGACAGACGGATGGATAGACAGACAGAGAGATGGATAGACGAACAGACAGATGGATGGATAGACAGACAGATGAATGGATAGACAGATAGACAGACAGATGAATGGATAGACAGATAGATAAACATTTCTACAGGTACATGCATTTTACATAGACAGACAGATGGATGGATAAACAGACAGACAGATAGATGGATAGATAGACAGACAGACAGATGGATAGACAGACAGACAGATAGGTGGATATACAGATAGACAGACAGACGGATGGATGGATAAACAGACAGACGGATAGATAAACAGATAGACAGATGGATGCATAGACAGAAAGACAGATGGGTGGATAGATAGACATATGGATGGATAGACGGATAGACAGACAGATGGATGGATAGACGGATAGACAGACAGATGGATGGATAGACGGGTAGACAGATGGATGGATAGACGGACAGACAGACAGATGGATAGACGGACAGACAGATGGATGGATAGACGGATAGACAGACAGATAAATGGATAGACAGATAGATAAACATTTCTACAGATACATGCATTTTACATAAAAGGCGTTAGATTTTTTTTTCCTGGTGCACATGTTGGGTATTTATATTTACAGATTTTTTTTGCTCCTTGTTTGCCAGCCATCAATGAGAGCAGAGTTTTACAGCTCTTAATACAAGACAATAGAAATTTTAATTAAAGGGACTTTGCATCAGTTCAGAAAGAGTTAGAAGAGAGCAAGAAGATGGAGTGGGCGTGGCCTGACATGGATAAAGTTAAAAAACACTTTCACGGTTCGTACGGGTGCTTGAAATCCTTGAAATCCTTGAAAATTCTTGAATTTTAAAGTTGTATTTTCCAGGTTAGGAAAGTGCTGCAATTTTGGATAAAGTGCTTGAAAATGCTTGAAATTGTAACAGTATTTCCTTTCACAACAAATATCTATCTGACTGAATATTTCGCTTGTATCAAGTTACAGAAAGAAAGAAAAATAGCTGTTGGTCGAGAGTGGGCTAACTACATTCGTTAGTTGTACACCGGTGTCTCAGCTCTCTCTCTTGCTCATCGCAGCTCTCTTTCGCGCTGTCCTCCTGTCCCTCACTCACCACACACACACACACACACACACACACACACACACACACACAGAGGGAAAGAGACAAAAGGCAGTTAGGTTTGGGAAATAAGGAGCAGGAGCCTCATTTACAAAAATCTGCGTAGATCCTTTAGTGAAAGTGTGCATGCGCACAAAAGCAGGAAACGGCACACCTGTGAGCTTTTTCCGCTTTATAAATCACAATCTACTTCATAATGTGTGCAGGTGAAACAGCCTCATATTCCACCTCCGTCCCCCCACATTTACACATAAAATCACCGCACCAACAAGCCGGGAGGTCGCCGTTTTAATGAGCGCTGGCTGGAAAATGACAAATACAAACAATGGATAAGACGAGGACAAAACCCATGAGTCGCCTCTTGTAAAGTCTGCAAAAAGGACGTGCAGCTTTTCACAAAGGAGGAATCTGCACTCTCGAGTCACACTTTGAGTATGTGTGTACAGTGGTAAAAAAATTATGTGCACCCTTTGAAATTACTGCTGATAAACATGATCTGATCTACATCTAAGTCTAACATCTAAGTTGACTCCAAAGGCACAATGCAGAATGCTCAGAGAGGTAAAAAAAAAGAACCCTGAAGCTGATGAAACTAAGGTTGAATTATTTGGGAAGAACACAGCACTATGTATGGCATGAAAAGGGCACTGCATACCAACATGAAAACATCATCCCAACAGTGAAGCACGGTGGTGGGAGCATCATGATTTGGGGCTGTTTTGCTGCTTCAGGGCCTGGACCGCTTGCCATCATCGAGGGGAAAATGAATTCTCAAGTTTATCATGGTATCCTACAGAATAATGTCAGGGAGGCTGTCCGCCACCTAAAGCTCAGTAGAAGTTGAGTGATGCAGCAGGACAATGACCTTAAAACTTCGAAGTAAATCTACTACTGCATGGCTTCAAAAAAAGAAAATCCACCTTTTGGAGTTGTTCAGTCAGAGTCCAGACCTGAACCCAATAGAGATGCTGTGGAATGACCTCAAGAGAGATGTTCACTCCAGACATCCTGAGAATATGGCTGAGCTGAAGCAGTTCTGTAAGGAAGAATGGTCCAAAATTCCCCCAGAACGTTGTGCAGGTCTGATCAGCAGCTACCAGAAATGCTTGCTGAAGGTTTATTGCTGCCAAAGGAGGTTCGACCAGTTATTAAACCCAAGGGTTCACTTACTTTTTTCCACCAACACTGTGAATGTTTAATGGATGTTTCCAAATATAGGCATGAAATATTATAATTGTTTGTGTGATATTAGGTTAAGCACATTGTGTTTGTCTATACTTGAGACTTAGATGTAGATCAGATCACGTTTTATGACCAATTGATGCCGAAAACCAGGTGATTTCAAAGTTTTCACATACTTTTTCTTGACACTGTATTTGTATAAGTATGTAATTTACTACCGCTGTAAGGTGCTGGAAAATCTTGAAAATGGACCTTGAAAGTGCTTGAATTTGATCTTGGAAAAGGTGTACGAACCCTGCACTTTAATATATATATTTTTTGTTTTAATTATTGCAGTATCGCTTCGTTATTATTTAGTGAGAGACGAAATAAAAGTGCTGTGATGTTCCTGAGCTGCTGTGAGTCGCCATGACGATTCTGTACCGCTGAATTCACACGTTTTGTTTATTTTATTGTGGAGTTTGTGTCGGTTTGTTGTTTGCATTTCAAACTGGTTAAGAGTGAATCTATCAGTTCTTTTCTTCTGTTTGCTCTTGGTGTGTGCAATTTTAACAGATTTATCTTTACTTTATAAATGTTTGTGTTGGGTTTTTTTTTTTGAGTTTTTAAATGTGTTGGATGAAGATAATCACCAATAATTATAATATTCATACAAACCATATGTGGACAGATGGACAGACAGATGGATGGACAGACAGACAGACAGTCGGATGGACAGACGGATAGACGGACGGATGGATAGACACAGATGGATAGACAGAGAAAGACAGATAGGTAGATGGATAGACATACGGACAGACAGATGGATAGATAGACGGATAGACAGACAGATGGATGGATAGATAGACGGATAGACAGACAGACAGATGGATGGATAGACGGATAGACAGACAGATGGATGGATAGACAGATAGACAGCCAGATGGACGGATAGATAGATGAGTAGACAGACGGATGGATAGGTAGATGGATAGACGGATAGACAGACAGATGGATGGACAGATGGACAGACAGAGGGATGGATAGATAGATGAATAGACAGACAGATGGATGGATAGATGGATAGACACACAGATGGACGAATAGATAGATGAGTAGACAGACGGATCGATAGGTAGACGGATAGACAGGCATACGGACGGATAGATAGACGGATAGACAGGCAGATGGATGGATAGATGGATAGACAAATAGACGGTTAGATAGATGGATAGGCAGATGGATAGACGGATGGATAGATAATCTGCTAAACAAAATTCTGATTGACTACCCATCACGTTTACCCACCAGAGAGGATGAAATTCCAAACTTTTCCATCCTACAGCTTTAATTAAACAAATAAATTAATTAATTTGGAAATTGATTTCAGCTTTTAAATCTTAAATTTAAAAATTAATAATTTTTTTTTATTTGTAAGGACTTCTTATACATAGATGAAAGTTTTATATATATATAAAACTTTATATAAATAAACGATTTCTTTGTACTTATCAACATATAATTATATGCTGAATTTTTTCTTGATGTTTTTTGTCTATTTTTTTGTTGGAAAAGACTAAATATTGTTTCTTGTACGTTTCCTCTCACTTTCCCCCGGCTGTAGAATCACGTGAATTTCCCGACTGCAGAGAACGCCTCGCTGAACGTGACGACGTCTAAAAGGTACCCTGTGTTTCTCTATCGGAGTATCAGAGACGATACGATCCTGTACTCGGTGTCAGTGTAATAACTCGTGTCGTCTCGTGTCGTGTTTCCTGAAGCAGCATCAAAGCTGAAAAGTCCACGCCGTCATCCAGCACCTCAGACGCTGACTCCGTTAGTGCCACCGCTACGAGCGAAACTACCTCAACTAGCATATCCAGGTGAGATTCCCTTCCTCTGTGGTTTAAGATCACGTGGTTCACGTTCTGCAAGGTTCTCAGTTCGGGTCTCTGGAACGAAACCTGTCACAAGCCAAGAAAGCGATCGGGGTGTTTATTTTATATCGACATACATAAAAATGTTTTAACCGATGTCTCGGTGTCTGATCCAAACAATAAAACAGAACCGTACGGCGGCTCCTGATTGGTGGAGCTCTTTCAGGCCTTCGGGGGTGAAAAGGTCAAAGAGATTTGAATGCAGATGCTACTTTTATTGTCGTTTTTGTTATTCTTATGTATGCTAAGCGTCTGAGTACCCAGAAATAAGTTACGGTTTCTATAGTAACAGCTCACCGATGACATTTATGGAGTCAAGGAGTCTCCAGTGCCAGTGCTTTTGTAGCAGACTGAAGTGTTCTGACATTTTCAGGACAGGAGTTTTTGACGCTTTTAAACAGGAAGTATCCGATCTGTCGTTCTTTGATTTATTAAAACGTTAGATTGTTGTGGCGTATAAGAGGAATAAAACACTTGGAAAAGCAGCTTCAGCTGTGTTAACTGTGTACCTCCTCCGTTCTTTTCTCATCATGCTCTCTTTCTTTTTTTTTTTTAACCCTCTGTCAGTCTTAGCAGCTCCAGCAGGACTCTGCTGCCTCAGCCCCCGGTGAAAAGGGGTCGAGGACGTCCCAGACGAGCGCTGCAGCCCCCCAACCCCGAGATTCCTCCTCCTCCTCTTCCTCTTCCTACTCCGCAGCAGCAGCAGCCCGAGCCCACGCCTATTCCCACACCTACACCCACACCCACACCTACACCGCTCTCACGCTTCCCCCCGACCTCCATCACACAGGGCCTGGACTCGAGCTCTCAGCTCAGCCTCCTCAGGAGCTCCATCACCAGCTACTTCGGCGCGGCCGGGCGCATGGCGTGCGGCGAGAAGTACCGCGTCCTGGCGCGCCGCGTCACCGACGACGGCAAAGTGCAGTACCTGGTGGAGTGGGAGGGCGTCACCGCGTCCTGAGCCTCCACACGCAGTGTCATACACACACTTCAGAACTGTGCTGTTCGGTATGGTGAGATCAGAAGTGTTCAGTTTGGGTTTTGGTTTTTGCAGAATGTAAGTGAACAGTGGAGCAGGAGTGTGTCATTATCTCCAGGGCTCGTTGACCCCACACACACACACACACACACACACACACACACACACACACACACACTATATACATAATGTGCCATTCAGTTTCCACACTCTTCAACTGCTTTACTAACATTAGAGTCGTTCTATTCGGTGGAGTGGAAGGAAAAAAGAGAGCAAGAAACGATTTAACTGTGCCTCGTGACTTTTTTTATTTTTTTAAAAAACTGCCTTGTAGGTTGTAGACGTCAAATGGATGTCACGCTCATCAGACACGTGACTGGAACCCGTGCCGCATTTCGACACGCCCTCGTCTGCTTCCGGTCACGCCTCAGAACCGCCTCTTTTTGTGTGGGCGTGGCCTGTGTAACTTTTTTTTTTTTCTCCCTGGTGGGAAACAGTAATAGCTACGTATGTACATACATACACAGCCTTTAAAGCCTGACTCGTTCAATACCAGTAGAGATGAAATAAGCGGCGCAAATCGATCCGCGTGAAAATCAGTAGTTAACTGTAGTTCCTGCGGACACTCGGCGCTCTCTAGGACTGTTTATTATTATTTTTTCCCTTCGTAACATCTGTATAGGTGTTTAAATCGATGAGAGGTCTCTCACACACACATGCGCACACACACACACTCAGCGCTGAGTTCTTCCAAACAATAAACGGGAACTGATTTTTACGTAGGAGCTGAAATATTGTGAGGCGGGGAAACGAATAAACGTGGTCAGGCTGATGAAGTAACAACGTTTCTGAAGAGGGCTGAGGTCAGTGGAAGTCGAAGAGTGCGTGTTTAAGATAAACGCTTCACGTCTCGGTATCGTGTTAACGAATGTGCAGACACCCAAAAATCAAAAAAATCAAAAAATAAAATCCGATGCTGTATGCTGCTGCTGCAGATTCTGTTTTAATGTATTTCAGCTGAATTCTTTTTTTTTTTCCTGTCAGGACGAGAAAACCTGCGTGACACAACAACTTTCAGGTCAATAGGGCACTTTTTTTTCTTAAAATATACTTTTTAAAAAATATATATTTTATTTCACTCAACTACGATTGCACAGTAGTTCATGGTCCTGTTTATCCAGGGTTACATTTAGACCGAAATTCTCCAAGATGAATTGTTAGTTTTATGGTATTAATAGCATTAATTCTGGGGGCGGGGTTTTAGATTGACAGCTTGGTTACATAGATTTGTCGTCCCCCCCAACCCTGTATCTCTCTCCGTCTCCCTATCACTGTCTCTCTATCTCCCTCCCTCTCTCTCTCTCTCTCTCTCCCTCTCTATCTCCCTCTCTCTCTATCTCTCTCTCTGTCTCTGTCTCTCTCTCCCCCTCCATATCTCTCTCTCCCACTCCCTATTGCTCTCTCACTCTCTCTTTTTCTCCCTCTCTCTCTCTCCATTTCCCTATCACTCTCTCTGTATCTTTCTTTCCCTCTCTCTCTCTCTCTAGCTCCCTCCCTCTCTCTCTCTCCCCCTCCCTATCTCTCTCACTCTCTCTTTTTCTCCCTCTCTCTCACTCTCTCTCTCTCCCTATCACTGTCTCTCTCTCTCCCTCTCTCTCCCTCTCACTCTCTCCTCCTTTCCCTATTGCTCTCTCTCTCTCTCTCCCTCTCTCCATTTCCATATCACTCTCTCTGTATCTCTCTTTCCCTCTCTCTCCCCCTCTCTCCCTCTCTCTCCCTATCTCTCTCCCCCCCTCCCTATCGCTCTCTCACTCTCATCTCTCTCTCACTCTATCTTTTTCTCCCTCCCCCATCTGTCTCACTCTCTCTTGTTCTCCATCCCCCTCCCTATCTCGCTCTCTCTCACTCCCTCTCCCTCTCTCTCTCTCTCCCCCTATCTCTCTCTTTCTCTATCGTTTATGTCCGAGATTTTTTTCTTCCACATTTGATTATTTTAATTTGTACGTAGCCTGTAGCCTGAGAAACCTCAACTTTTCCTCACCTTGCAGTTGGGCATCTTTTTCTCCGATGTAAAATATGCACATCATTAGAAGCTCAAGGATCTTTATTTTTGTTGTGACTTTGATTTTTTTTCCTGTGCTTTTATTTTATTTTTAAATTTTTTTTTCCATCCTATGCAACTCAATATTCAAAGCATTGCTGCGAATTTTTGACTTTTTTTGTTGTTTATTTTTCATTCATCTCTTTCAGGAAAATAAAACAGCAATATTTTTTTCTTATGACTCTCAGGCTTTTTTTTTTGGTTGTTTGTTTGCTTTTGTTTTTTGAAGTCTCTGTGCTATTTATTGCTTCGGGGGGATTAAAAGAAACCAGTACACTAAGGAGAGAACATGTCGGAGTTCAGTTCTCATCTTGGATGATTTATAGTTTGCCGTAAGAACAGATGAGAAAATGTTCATATCTGCGTTCGTCCTGATTCGTAAACTTTCCCGTTGTTCTGCCGGTGGTTCAAAATTCATCCAGAGATAACGGACACGTCGTATGACGGACGTGTAAAAGGGAAACTCCACCCGAACCACCAGTGCGTTAATCTTTATAATTATCGCACCAGCTTGAACGGCATCTGAGATGTGTTTCGTAAGGAAATCCTGCGACTTACCTTCAGTTACGAGAGAGTGATGCGGCGGCGCTTTAGTGTTTTACTCTGTCGTGCTCTCTCAACTCCTCTCATCTGTACACTCTTCTCAAACAGATCAGCTTCCTTAGCTTCAACTTTCACACCATCATGTAGATCGCTAGTTTGTCGAAAAGTTTTTCTGAGTTTAAGCTTAAACATCACTGTATCTGGGCTGGGGATAATACGAGCGTGACACAAGCGCTGGCTTCTCACAGAAATAATGAAAATACGACGACACCAACTAACAAATGAGCATCTGGATCACTAACCTCATCCCCAGTAGTACAATATGAACATATTCAGTGTTCATGAATCTGCCCTGATCCACAGGAATCCTGTAGCGCAGGGGTGGGAAGGCTACATTATCAGCACACCGCTGGTTTTTGTTTTGTTTTTTTGTTATTGTTTAGCATTAATTGCTGAATTTCTGAGATGTTGTTTTGTTCAGTGTGTTTTTTTTTCTATAGTGAACACCCTGTGTTTTTTAAGAAGTGTTATGGACCCACTCGTCTCTGAGCGCCGACTGTATCGGCACAGGATTTTGGTTTTTGGTCTAAAGCGAGCAAGGGTTGTTTTTTTTTTGTTTGTTTTTTGAGCTCAACACTGATACCTCTTTTATTTCAGAATAAGATGTGTATGAAATGTTTCTTACTTGGTGTACTACATCAGTACACACACCACACAGCCTTGCTTTGTTTCTCTTTCCCTTTTTTTTTAAAGTTTTGTTTTATTTTATTTTATTTTACTGGCTTTGAGCAGGCTACTGTAGCCAAAGAATAAACCCATCAAACGAATAAAGTGTGTTTTAGTCAATTTCTGAGGGATAATCAAAAATGCAACGAACCACCGAACCAATGTCCTTACAGTATGCTTTTTTGAGAGTGATATTTTCTATGTGAATTTTATTATTGCATTCAATGTCATTTATTCAGTTGTAATTATGTCTAACATTTTCTAATTAGGGGGGGCACGGTGGCGCAGTGGGGATCACTGTCGCCTCACAGCAAGAAGGTCCCAGGTTCAATCCCCGGGTGGAGTGGTCTGGGTCTGGGTCCTGTCTGTGTGGAGTCTGCATGTCCTCCCCGTGTCTGTGTGGGTTTACTCCGGGTACTCCGGTTTCC
>JAOVVH010000029.1:1374151-1388257 GCA_028566435.1 Scorpiodoras heckelii | reverse complement strand
ACAGTTTTCCCAGTTTTCCCACAATACCTAACATTTGAAGGTGCAAAGTATTTTAGCGTGACATAAAGATGAATTAAATGAACCAAAAAGAGTTGGTTTCATAAGTATTCACCCCCTGGGCTGGTGAACTGCCATTAGTCTCATGTACATGCTGGTTTTCAGACATGTTATGTTTTACACATGAGTCATTTATTTTCACATTATAGTTTACTTGCATGTTAGATCTTCATTTATGATGTATGTATGTTCACATTATTCATTTATTGATCATTTATTCCTTCATCTTTTGGTGTATTCTTATTGCATTAATTCACTTTGTGTGCATTTTTCACTAAAATATCTGGGCAACACGTAACACGACGTCATATGGATAATTCAGGGCACTCTTCTGCGCATGCTCAGGCTACTTTAGGGGGAAAAAAAAACCCAAGCAGACTTGGAAACAGGGATCAGAGAGTTGTTGGATCTGGCAACCCAGGTCGGCTGTGTGGGCTGCTGTCTGTCCGGATCTCAGTCCACCTGGATGCGGTCACTTCTCTGTCCTCTGCTGTAACTTTTCCTGATTTTTCTTCCTTTGGTCTTCTTTATTTTTTTTCCTCATCGGGACGCGAACAAAAGCGTGAAAAATGGCCGGAGCGATCATCGAGAACATGAGCACCAAAAAGTTGGTGATCGTGGGAGTTGTTCTGCTGCTCTTCCAGGCTTTTGCCTTCATGGTCGGAGGGCTGATCGGTGAGTATTTGGGAAACTCCGGAGATCGGCGGCGCTTTGAAGATTAGTTGAAAGGGTTCCGCGCGCGTAAAAAGGCAACATTTCGATACTTTGTATTATTTTATAGAACATTGTGTTACAATGTTTATCCATCGCAGTTTGAGGAAGTGGATCTGAAACTGGATGGATTTCATGTTTCTTGGAAATGAAGCATAAAAAAAAGTTGGTCTTTTTTTGTTTGGTACAAAGTGGCCTGATTTCCACTCTTCACCTCTCTTCACCACGTTGTATTTTTTTGTCCTTTTCTGTCTACATTAACACCAAAAGCAGATATAAACCCTTACTTGTATTTGTTTGTAGTCCCTGCACAATAATATAATCCAAATAAATCAGATTAAATCACAGCATGCATGAGAGTCATCTCCAGATTCAGACCTGCATGGACTTTCTATTTTACTATTGTAAAAAAAAAATATATTTTTTTATTTTTTACATGCAGTGATTTCAACTCCTAAACATCAAAGTGTGATCTCTGAAGGACAAAAGCTTCTACTTCTTCCCCCTTGCTTCTCTCTCATGCTGCCCTCCAGGCATTTTTCACATCTCACCTTCAACTCTCAGATCTTCAGGATCTTCTGTCTTTATCGTTCGGATTGTTTTCCACCACACTCAGACACCCTCCGTTCCTTTATCCCCAGGCTGGTTCTTGGGCATGGAAGTATTTCTGGAATGCATTAGTGTCTGTGCTTGTCTTCCTTTTAAGTTTTTGCTGTCTTTGTAGTTAAAGTAGAAGGAGGAAGTAGGCCTCAGTGTGCGCCAGACAGACAGGGCTGAGAAATTAGCTTGTTTGCCTGCGATTGATTTAATGAAGCCCAGATTCCTTTGTGTTTGCTCGCTGGCCGATGGCAGCAGGGGTAATTGGGTAGAAAGGCTCACCGCTCCCCTTGTTATTAGGCAACTTCAGCACGGCGTGAGGTCACTCGGTCCAGAGCCTTCCATTATCTCAGATCCTTCAGGGTGGAGATTTGGAGAGTGTTTTCTCCACACGCTGAATGCATGCACTTCACAGAGTTGGGTGGTGATCATTTAGTTCGCCTTTGCAGGATGGGACTCAGACTTTCCTAAACATAATGATAATCTTACTCGTTTTACTAATTCAAAGAGTCAGCAGAGCTTTAATTGTCGAGCTGCTAATTGTCGCAGGTCTATGTCAACACGCTGGTTCTAATACATTATCGTTTCTATAGTAACAGCTCATTCAGAGGGACTTGACTTATCAACGCTCTACATAGACATTAAAAATGTCTGTAATATTGTATATGATATGGTGAAGTTTTCTGTAAGGAGATGTTTATTTAACTTTTTCCATGGAAGGAGTCTCCAGTGTCAGTGCTTTGTAAAAGTCAGCTGGTGAAGCTTTAGGACACTTTGTGGTTTCTGTGTGACATGAAAAGTTTATTAACTACAACAGAGAGGCTGGTGAGGGAACGACTGTTTATAGCTGCTATAACGTATGTGAGAACAGGAACTAACTTGTTTCTTGGACGTTCCCTGCACATGAAACGTAAGAACAAATGAATGAAATATGACGTGTTGGTCTTTAATAAATGAAAAGAATTGTTGTTAAATTGCTGTCATGCTTTTATAGAAGAAAAAAACAATCAAATCCCATTTAAGTGAAATTCATATAGCGCTGGGCATAGAGCTGGGTGATATGGGCAAAATGTTATCAGGATCATTTTTATTGTTATCACGATAACTTTTTGTATAGATTAAAACTAGCCTTTGAAAAACTAAACTTTGAAAACTAATTCTGGCCTTTTTATTAACCATGTGTAGTCATGTGTTTTATGAAATTGCATTGTCCCCTTTCAAATAAACTAATAATAATAATAATAATAATAATAATAATAATAATTTATCATGTAGAATTTCACCTATTTAAAGAGTAGTTAAAGGCAAAAATGTAACTTCTTGAAACAAGATCACAACGAATCACAACATTTATTTTGTATGAGGTTTGAAATGTGTGAACTAATTTTAAAAAATGGCCATGTTCAACAAATACTATAAAAAATAATGAACGTCGTGATTTCATTCAACGTTTCCCATAATGCATTTCAGTGAATCCAGTTACACAGGGCTAATTACACTGAAGTACCAGAAAAACTATGCAAAATCCATAGCAACACCACCTGTGCATGCCATTGGTTGCGTATATAAAGCGATAGACATCTATGGAAGCTTCTAGAGCTGTTTCTGCTGTGAGAACGGCAAGTTATCACGATTTTGTGATTTTCAACACGGTTTAATAGTTGGAGTCTGTGAGATGGGTCATAACATTTCAGAGGTAGAAACTAAGTTTGGATTTTCACGTATGAGCGTTTGAACAGTGAACCGTGACTACAAGAAATCCAGCAAGACCTCGAACCTACAACAGCACAGTGGCTGTAAAAAGACTCTGGGTGAACGTGAGCAGTGTCGGCTGTCGAGAATCGTTTTACGTGATAAGCGTGTAACAATGTCTCAAGTAACATCGATGTTCAATGCTGGAGCCTCGACAAACATCAGCATGAGGACTGTGCAACGTTTCCTCTAAGATCCCGTGTAGGACCTACCAAGTATTAACTGCTATACCAGTTTTTCTGGTGTTTCAGTGTACACTGTCTTTGTAATGAAACATTCAACTGGTCAGTGTTCTTTAAATATGGATGATATCCATTAAACATATTGTGACACGATGTGTCCTAATTTATTGAATGAATATTATTCAATATAATTATGAGATATTAATATTTTGATCAATGGCTTTCTGTGTTTTTCTGAAACAGAATTTTTTGGTTAGCCTTAAAATACGGTCTTAAATACCTCCACTGAACCACTGTTTTTATCTCTGAAGTAAACAAAAGCTCCCAAAAAAAAGCGTTTTTACCTGAGCAAACTGTTGCTAACTGTAAGACGGGGTAGTCCTTATACTTTAAAGTGTCCTCCTTGACAGTATTGTCCATGTCAAAGATCACAATACCTTGCGTAATCAGTTATTTATTCCTGCCAAGATTCTTTATAGGAGTGTGCTGCTGCCTGGGGATTTAACTCCATCCCACAGTTATAGGAAATGTCCGTGTCCCGCTCTGGGAGCTGGTGAATATTCTTTAAAGTTTCCTCTGAGCCAGTTTGGCTATTGTGCTTCTCAGGGCCCAGTGTATAACCGGGTTCCGATTATCTTCCGCTTCCTGCTGTTTTATAGAGCTCAGGTGTTGTCACTGATCCAGGAAGAGCCCCAGCTGCTCTTTCACACTCACACTCTTCCCAATGCCTCAGGAACGGACCAGTCTGATTTAGCATGCTAATCACCACATGCTAATACACTAGGTTCATAATGTGAAAGTGATTGTGGAGAAAAGACTGCAAACGATTGTGCACCCGTGTGTGGAATGAAAATAAACTAAACTGCTCCGTGAGGAGCAAATTTGAAGGTTGATGTTCATGTATTAATTTTTAATAAGCGCTTAGATTTTTTTCATCTGTGCAAAAAAGCACGCAAGTATCCTCTTTAGCCATTTTTTTTTTTAATGTGAGGCAGAGAGATCTGACGATTTTCATCTGCTTATTTATCAGATGTTCTTGTGATCGTGACTGGTGGGGGAAACAGTAGCTCAGTTGATGCCATTTTAGTCGACATGGAGCAGGTCAGCACAACGTCGACATCACATGTTCATTGTTGAAACGGTTTTTAAAAATACCGATTGTGTGATTGCTACTCAACGGCTATTTCGCTTTAGGCTCAATATTCCTTGTTCGAACTGTTCGATTCGTTTTCAAGGCAGAAGCGTTTTTATGAAACTTTACAACCCATTTTTTTAACTGTGTTCCGAGATGGCACAACAACGTGACGAGGAATATTGAACTTAATGCGAAATAGCCATTGAGTAGCGATCACAGAGTCGCCATTTTTAAAAACATTTCACCGATGAACGTGATGTTGATGTTGTGCTGACCTGCTCCATGTCGACTAAATAAAACGGCGTCAACTGAGCTACTGTTTCCACACCAGTCACGACTCTAATCACACTAACGTCTGAGAAATAAGCAGAAGAAAAGAGTCAGATCTTTCTGCCTCACCCTGTATATGTGGGTGTATATACAAGTGTGTGTCGGGGGGGCATACTGTCTTTCCTCTGTCAATCACAGCGACACTAGACGACTGTAGCCGTATATCTTATGTATGCGGAAGAGGGTAGATGGCACTTTCCTCTGACTGTGTTACTCTGCTCATGAGAAACAGTTTGAAATGATGTGGTTGTCTGGCTTCCTGTGTCTCAGAGGAAGCCCATGTTAGCATTCAGCCTCCCTGGATGGTAGCTGTTGTATGATAGGAGAGAACTGGCTGGTGGGTGGGAACTGGCAGGTGACTAAATTATGGAGGAAAAAAGCATATCTTTCTTTGTTTTTACTTTTTGCATGACTTTGCTTAACAGTAACATTCTGTGACTGTATCATGTGCGTAATCTAATAGCCTACTGCCTGTAGTTTAATGACTAGTTGACTAATTTCAACACGTCTTCTTTTCTAATCTCTTTCCATCTCCAGCTCCCAGTCCTACCACCGCCGTCCACTACCTGGCCACCAAGTGTGTGGACAACCAGAAGGGACACCACCAAGGCCGGAAGTGGTTCGAACCCTGGGGTCCGAACCAGTGCAGCAAGATCCTAGACTTTGACCAGGCCATGGCCAAAAAGATCGAAGCCAATAACATCGTCTTCTCAGTCCACATCCCTCTGCCTAATAAAGAGATGAGTCCCTGGTTCCAGTTCATACTCGTCATCCTGCAGTTCGACATTGCCTTCAAAATGTACAACCAGATCGGTGAGTCAGCAGCGTTTAATCCGACTAAATAGAACGACCTGAAAGTATTAATAATTAAAAGGATTTGAAAACTGAATATTTTACATCTGGAACAGCAGAAACATTCCCGATCACGGTGATTAGCCGTTCTGTTGGACAGGCATTTGTTAATAAAATGAAAGGTGATAAGAAGTTTTATTATCTGCATCACTGCAGGAGTTATACCTTGTTAAAAGATGGAGGTGGAGTCACACCTAATTGTGCCCTTCTGGTTCCAAGATGGCGGCTTTCTTAATGTACTGTTGTTCAGATACATGTATTTCTTGATTACAGAAGGGCTACATGGTAATGGCTAGTAAGGTCGTGTGTTGTCCTACAGGACGGCTTTTCAGACATGTTGCCGCTGGCATTTTCGGAAAGGTCGCCAAGCATTTTTATTTCCTGATCATTCATGTTGTAGTTCAAACTGAGAGCAATAGTTTAACGCTTCAGTCAAGATAATAAATAGTAGGTAATAAAATGTGTTACTTTATATGATGTCATGGACCACCAAGGCTCAGGACATGTTCCGCTTTGTGTTCTCCGCAGACAGAGGAAACATTTAGGAGAAATCTAATCTGTGTTAATATTAGGATTCGGACAGCACGTGGGCAGATTTCACTGCGTCTTAGACCACATCTGAACGTGAAACTGGATTTGAAAATGTTTACGCAAATGATTTTAGATGTCAGAAATTTCCTTTAGCTATTTTATCCTTATAGTGTGAAACTAAAAAAAGAAAAAAACCCAAAAAACACTATGAAATATCTTGGGTGATGGATGATTTGGTTTAAAAATTGGGAAAGTGTATACATTTTATTATTTATAAAATACTACTACTACTACTAATAATAATAATAATAACAATAAATAAATAAATAATTGAATAATTTAATTGTATATAATAATAATAATAGTAATAATAATAATAATAAAAACAACAATGATATGTATATAATAACAATAATAATATGTATATAATAATAATAAAATTAATAATAATAAAAGTTATTATTTATTTATTTATAATTAATGTATTTCTATATTTGTTTAACGTTACGTTTAGCTTGTTGTGATCCTAATTCAGGTTGTGTACACCTAAGAATTCAGGATCTTCTGGTTGTTTCTGTGAAGAGTAAACTGCTAAAAGATCGTCCCTCCATTTCCATTTTCCTGAAGCAGATTGAGTTTCTTGCCCACTGAGATGAGAGAGGCTTAACAATAACGGATGAACCTCTGTGTCTGGGATGTGCTGGTGGTTTAGGGCTCCCTGCTAGAACTACACACACACACACACACACACACACTCTTACACACACACTTTTACACACTTACACAAACAGTGCCAAACACTGTGGTTCCTCCATCTGGTTAAATTCCTTTTCCATTCTTTTGTTCATCTTTATCACAAATTAAATGCTGAAGAAGATCAGACAGAATGTTTATGTTGCTTTGTTTTGTTTTTTTCTTTTGAGTGAAATTGTGTTGCAGCTCATTGAGTTTCAGGAATTCAGGGTTAGAGAAAATCGCCTCGATCCGGCGGTGTTTCGTTTCCCTGATTGTGCTACTGTAGCCGTGTGAGCTGTGCGAGCTCTCCGGGCCGTGTGAGCGTGAAAGGAGGGATTAACAGGATAATACGGCAGATTAATGAAGAGTTATTGTTGGACTGAAGCACTCTGGGAAAAGGAGTAGCGCTTTTCTCCCTCCTTTATAACTTTAGCAGTGTCTGTGGAGGAAACAGAATTGTGTTAGAAATGTAATTACTGACTATTTTACTGTATTTCCTGACTATTGGACTTGGCGCAAGCTGGAAATAGCTAAACAATACGAGGGCTAGAGTTATGCTAAGGTTAGCTTGTTAGAGCTTTGTTTTACTTACTAGCCAAACTTTTAAAGCTGTTAAATTCTCCTATAGGGAACGCAGATGATGTCATAGTTTGGCTAAATGTACTAAATACTGATACACACTTCTGATTTTTGTTTGTATGTGTGTGCGTGTTTAAGGTAACAAATAGCCGTATTGCTACAAGGCTAATGTAGCCGCACAGACATGAAAACATATAGCCAGTTTTTGTGCAAACTACATATTTAAATCGTCACACAATCTTTTTTTTTTTAAATCTCAGTCACACTTGTACATTTGTATAATGTATAATGACAAAAAACATGAAATGTTTAGTCAAAGTGAGTCTAGACGAGGGAGAAAGAAAGAGATTGAGCTTCAGGATGGAGCTACAGCAGTTTTATGTCCTTTTTAGATAACCGTTTGTCAGAAACCACATCAGTAAGACATTGAAAAACTCCACGATGCTGTCAGAGGCGACTGTGACTCATAAGTGAAATTAGCATGATGCTAAACTGAAGCCTGTGTGCTTTTCTATTTGTGTGCTAGTTAGCCATGTTAGCCTTAAGCTCAGAACTAAAGAAGGAATGTGAATGAAGGTTCAGACCAGCCGAGATATTTTGGGTATTAATGATTTAATTTATTTGATTTAATTTAAGTTTTTTTTTTTTTTTTGGTAAAGCACATTAGCCGCTTGCGATCCTGCTGAAAAGAATTAGCATACACCATTAGCCATTTCTACTGATTAAAAACCCTGTAGGAATGTTTTCTAATGGTTCTTCACTTATCTCGTTTTTCTGATGGTTTCTGTTGGAATTTATTAGTAATCAAAGAAAGATTCAACGGAAGCCATTAAACCAGTTAGCAAATAGTTTTTTTTCCTCCCAAAGTTGTTCGTTTTTTTGGTAATTGTTTTGAGCTATTTCATCTCTTCAGAGGACAAAGAGGACTTTATTAGCTAATATATATAAATATCAAAAGTTACTTAGACTACTAAAGCCACTGAGGGGAAAAAAAGAAAAGGATAATAATAATAATAAGAGAATATGGTTTAAAAAGAGAGATGAATTAATTCATTAGCGTAAGAAGGGAAAAGAGAAAATGTTTCTCTCTTTATATTTTTTCTCCTTTTTATTTTTATTTTTTCATTCTTGCTCCTTCAATTGTAAATTTCCCCAGTTAATTGTCTAATAAAATATTTCTCAACAGGGTTCTGAACATGTGTGCTATATATTCCTGATCGTTAGACGTTTCCACAAGCAGTACTTCTCTTTTTACATTATTTTCTCATGATGTGTACCAGAGAGAGAGATCAGGTTTTAGCTATGTGATCTGCGTTCTGTGTTACGTGTGTGATTTGAGTAGATTACAGATGCTAGTTTATTCCTCGCTCTGACTCGCCGTATCATCACCGCCTTCCTGGAAGTTCCTCCTCTCCAGATGTTGATGTTTACTGCGGTGTCTGTGTGAAAATGTTTGATGGTCTGCCAGCTCGGGTTCCTCTGTGATTCTCTGTCTCTCAGACCGACCTCGATCAGGAAAAAACCTGGTTCCTTGTCAGACTGTATGTCTGGGTTAATTTAGCTCTGCTGAGATTTCAGATGTGGAAGTTAAACAGATATAGCATGATTCATAACATGTGAAATGTGAGCTTAATTTGTGTTTTTGCTCGAAACGAAAGGACTAAAACGCTCTAAGACGTCCTGTTATAGAATTACGATCTATTTTAAAAAGTCAAATATTATTTTTTGGGTCAGTTTATAGTTAGGTTTATTGATAAAACAGCTGTAAAACAAATACTCACTAGGATCATAACACCTATAAAAACTTCCCCAGCCTCTCTTTTTATTTCTCTTTCTTAAAGTTAATAAGTTAATACAAAAATAAAAATGTCTTTTATGTTACTCTGTAAAAATCATAATCCATCTGCAAACTCTGTATTTTTGCCTAATACATAGAGCTGTCTATTTTTTAATTAACTATGAACCAATTAAGGTTTCTTTTTAGCCTGTAAAAGATGTGCTCAAGTTAGGATCATTCTCAGTGTACAGTGTGGGGAAAAAAACCCAGTTTGACATCAGATTTTGAAATGATAAACTGATGAGGAGCAGAAAATCTATTTTTGTTCTTAAATTAGCTGAATAATTGTTGTAAATAATCACGATTTTGTGGTTACTCTATACGCCGGCATCATACAGCCTCTTTAACTTCAAATATGATGAGGTTTATTCAATTTAATATCATAAACTCGTATCTTGAGCTGATCACATGACACTGACCCACCTCGGTGGTGTAATAAAGAGTTGTCTTCATGCCCTGAATGCCCCCCTGCCTGGCACGGCTCCAGCAATAACACAGCTGTTGAAAGAGATTAGTAGCCGGGGTGATGGCTGCTGCGATGGTGAAGAATGTTTGTGTGCTAAGCTGACATTCAGAGGGGTGTGTGTGTGTGTGTGTGTCTACACTGCCAAAAGAGTTTGTGAGATACGACATTGCTAATAATGCTTTCACCCGCTTTCACCCTGCAGTCCAGGTTCAGCTTTCTATTCTCTCCATGAGCTCTGTTTAGGTCTTTATTATGACACCGATACATACAAATGTGCAGTCATTGATATGGTGAAGTCTTCTCTGAGGACATGTTTATATTACACTGATGGAAGGAGTCTCCAGTGTCAGAGAATGCCTTCAGGACGAAGCAGTTTACATTTCACTATTTCTCAGTAATAGTTAAATGTGCCTATTATGTAGTAGAAACAGTGTGACGTGCCATTTTATATAAACGTTTAAGAGAATTAACACACATCAGGACATTCTGTTGAAGGAACAAAAAACTTAAATGAACTTTAACACAACTCAACACCCTCTTGTTGATTATTTTCCTGTAACAGAATGACACAGTGCAGTACTCCTTATTAAATAAGATTTAGGAGTACAGTACAGGGTTGTAGCTAGTCTAGCTATATATGTAAATGTATCTATTTGCTGTGTCTGTCTGTCTGTCTATCTGTCTATCTGTGTGTGTCTCTGTCTGTCTATCTATCAATCTATCCTCCTGTCTCTATCTATTTGTCTCTCTTTGTCTGTCTGTCTGTCTATCTATCCATCTATCTGTCTATTTATTTATGTATCTATCTATTTGTGTGACTGTCTGTCTGTCTGTCTATCCATCTATCTGTCTGTCTGTCTATCTATTTATGTGTCTATCTGTTTGTCTGTCTGTCTGTCTCTCTATCGATCTATCTGTGTCTAGCTGTTTATGTATCTATCTATTTGTGTGTCTGTCTATCTATCCATCTATCTGTCTGTCTATCTATTTATTTATCTGTCTATTTGTCTGTCTGTCTATCCATCTATCCGTCTGTCTGTCTATCTATTTATGTATCGGTCCATTTTTGTGCCTGTCTGTCTATCTATCCATCTATCTGTCTGTCTGTCTATTTATGTATCTATCTATTTGTCTGTCTGTCTATCTATCCTAAAATCTGCCTGGCTGTGTGTCTATCTATTTGTCTGTTTGTCTGTCTCTCTATTGATTTATCTGTGTCTGTCTTTTTATGTATCTATCTATTTGTGTCTGTCTGTCTGTCTATCCATCTGTCTGTCTATCTATTTATTTATCTGCCTATTTGTATGTCTGTCTATCTATCCATCTGTCTGTTTGTCTATCTATTTATGTATCTGTCCATTTGTGCGCCTGTCTGTATCTATCTATCTATCTATCTGTCTGTCTATCTATTTGTGTCTATCTATTTGTCTGTCTGTCTGTCTGTCTATCTATCCATCTATCTGCCTAGCTGTGTGTCTATCTATTTATGTGTCTATCTATTTGTCTGTCTGTCTGTCTCTCTATCGATTTTTCTGTGTCTATATTTTTATGTATCTATCCATCTATATGTCTGTCTGTCTATCTATCCATCTGTCTGTCTGTCTAAAATAAAGTGCAAGAGTGTGAAGTTAGAAATGTGACGTCTCTCGTGTGTATGGAGATAAAATGGCAGCGTCAGTGCTTGTGGAGAGACGTTAAGAAGACTGATAGGACCTGTAATGAATCACTCATTGACCTCTTCTATACACGTCCCAGCTGCATGTTGTTCATCAGTGTCTCATTTTAACGCCAGAGCATTAGCCAGTGTTAGCTTTGATCTTACATCATACTCCGCTTCCATCTGTGTAGTCTGAGCTAAAGCTTGTTTAACGTTCAGACGCCACTACATAACATTCTTTACTAATATAATAATGATTTTCATCCAGCTAGGAATAGTAAAGCTAATCATATGTACCACAGCTAGCATCACCTATGAAAGTTAAACCAAGTGTTTGAGAAGATTTTTTTGGTGCTCTCATTTATCTTTTTCACACGAACGTTTAACATGGGCTACAAAAAGTTTCTAGTATATATATAAAAAAAGAACAAAATGGAGATGCATGTTCTTTCTGCTGAGTTGATTTTCTTTTGCTTTATGCTGTAGGTTGCTTTATGGATGGATGAACAGAATAGCATAAAATATTGACAATTCATTAGGAACATTTCTGAATCATGCAATAGACCTTAATGGTTTCCATTAGGGATTTAAAGGTTGATGTTAAATACGACTGGAACCCAAGAGAAAGAGAAAAAAACAGCAGCTGTGTCAATGTATGAAGAGGGGAATGTTGGTTTTGGAGTGTGTGATTCTTGCTTGTATAAATTATGCTGAAAAGTGTGTGTGTGTGTGTGTGTGTGTGTGTGTGTGTGTGTGTGTGTGTGTGTGTGTGTGTGTGTGTGTGTAGAGGGAATATTAGTGACAGAGACAGAAACAGATCAGGTGTTTCCTGTTGGATGGGTGTGATGAGAGTCAGAGCAGGCATGATTCTAAATTATACCTGCTTGGATGTTGAGCTCCTCCTCACGGTTAAATAATCAACATGAACTCTTTCCAACTCGGTATATAAAAGAAATTGGTGGGAAAAGGAGAGAAATGAGTATACAATGCATTTGGAAAGTCTTCAGACCCTTCCACTTTTTTCACATTGTGGCCTTGTGCTAAAATAGAAAAAAATTCAAATTTATCCCCATCATTCTGCTTTCAATACCCCATAATGACAAAGTGAAAACAGAATGTTAGAAATTTTTGCAAATTTACTGAAGAGGAAAAACAAAAATATTGCATTGACATAAGTATACAAACCCATTATTCAGTACTTAGTTGAAGCTCTTTGGCAGCGATTACAGCCTCCAGTCTTCTTGGGTTTGATGCCACAAGGTTTCACACCTGGATTTGGGGATTTTCTGCCAGATTTCTCTGCAGATCCTCTCAAGCTCTGTCAGGTTGGATGGGGGCTGTCGGTGGACGGCCATTTTCAGGTCTCTCCAGAGATGTTTGATTGGGTTCAAGTCAGGGCTCTGGTTGGGCCACTCAAGGACAGTCACAGAGTTGTCCCTAAGCCATTTCTGTGTTGTCTTGGCTGTGCGCTTGAGGTCATTGTCTTGTTGGAAGGTGAACCTCGGCCCAGTCTGAGGTCCCAAGTGCTCTGGATCAGGTTTTCATTAATAATATCTCTGTACTTTACTCCATTCAGCTTTCCCTCAACACTGACTAGTCTCCCGGTCCCAACTGCTGAAAAACACTCCCACAACGTGATGCTGCCACCACCATGCTTCACTGTAGGGATGGTATTGCGTAGATGATGAGCAGTGCCTGGCTTCCTCTAGACATGTTGTTTAGAACTGACTTTGCACACAGATGGGAGCAGTTGTGGTCTTGTGGTTAGGGTATCTGCCCTGTCATCGAAAGGTTCTGGGTTCAATTCCTGTGGCAGACAGGATTTGGCTGAAGTGTCCTTGAGCAAGGCACCTAACCCCCAATGGTTTCCCAGGCACTGGCTAGGGCTGCCCACTGCTCCGGGCATGTGTGTTCATTGCCCCCTAGTGTGTCTTCACTAGTGTGTCTCACTGCATGGATGGGTTACAATGCAGAGGTTCAATTTTGCTGTGTGCAAGCACAGTGACAAAAATGTGTCACTTTCACCTTCACAGGATCTTTGGAGCTCAGCCAGAGTGACCATTGGGTTCTTGGTCACCTCGGTTACCAAGGGCCTTCTCCCCCAATGACTTAGTTTGGTGGGGCGTCCAGCACTAGGAAGAGTCCTGGTTGTTCCAAACTTCTTCCATTGCTTTTCATGGCTTGGTTTTTGCTCTGATATGCATTGTCAGCTGCCAGACCTTACATAGACAGGGGTGTGTCTTTCCAAATCATGTCCAGTCAACTGAATTTACCACAGGTGAACTCCAATCAAGGTGTAGAAACATTTCAAAGATGATCAAGAGAAATAGGAGGCACCCAGAGTTAAATGTCAAGTGTGATAGCCAAGAGTCTGAATACTTATGTCCATGTGAAATTTTTGTTTTTACTTTTTAATATACTTGCAGAAAAAATTTTCTATTTTCACTTTCACATTATGGGGGATTAAGTGAAGATTGATGGGGAATACTTGATTTTTTTTTATTTTAGCACAAGGCCACAACATAACAAAATGTGAAAAAAGTGAAAGGGTCTGAAGACTTCCAGATGCATTGTATGTCTTCCTATACTTCATCTAACCTGCATTTAGATGTACAGGGGTTAGACAATGAAACTGAAACACCTGGTTTTAGACCACAATAATTTATTAGTATGGTGTAGGGCCTC
>JAOVVH010000029.1:1358039-1368790 GCA_028566435.1 Scorpiodoras heckelii | reverse complement strand
AGTCTCCAGAAGAGCTGTGGCAGATTCTCTAAGACACTCAGTAAAACTTAAAAGCTAATTTCCTTATAAAACTGCACTCATTGCACAAATATGGACTTCCTTTAGTTTATTACTGTTTACTGCACTTTATAATCTTTTCTTTTCTGTAGAAACATCTTCATTATTTTTGAATTCGTCTTTGCTTTACAGCGAGTCTTTGCATGTGCCTAAGACTTCTGCATCGTACTGTACAGTAATTAGCTGTTTTAAAAAGTGGTCTGTTATGTAATGTGTTGCTTTTGTTAAATTTGTCCCTAAAAACATCAGGGTGAGTAAGACCTTTGCACAGTACTGTACAAATATGTATAAGGTTCAGAATGCAAATGATAATAAATAATCCAAAAGTCCAGTGTCTATAATGTTAACAGTGTAATGTGGTTTAGAAGTGTACATGTGTGGAAAATGACCAACTTAACAGTGTAAATGAAGTTGGAATAACGGAAAATAAAACCGCACAGAAATTTAAGCTGTTAAATCACTCAAACTATTTTGTGTTGAACAGTGAATCGCTTTTTGTCTGCTTTTTTCATAATAAAAGGCAGAGTAAAACAAACACTTCACAGCATCTATATTGGTACTATTATAAACATTATGAATTATGCATGAATATGCAAATTAGAAATACCTTTCATGCCCTTTTGCTGTCCCAAGTAACCTAATATTACTCGTATTAGCTAACTTATAGCTAACTTATATTTTTAGCAAGCTGAAACAAGAATGATTTGCCAGAAATAAGACACTCCAGGTCATGCTGTTATAGCTAAATAATCAACAATAAGGTAGGTTGATGAAGCGACATTATGCGCTTACCTCGCCAAAGTTATTTATAGCACAGCAGTTTGGCAAGTTGTACATTTTATCTGTTTATAATTACAGTAAAAGTCGTGTCATTCACACACACTTTTGATTTCTAGGAGCCAAACACATGTGTTGTGTAGTGAAAGTGACACATCTTTGTCACTGTGCTTGCACACAGCGAAATTGAACCTCCGCATCTAACCCATCCATGCAGTGAGACACAATAGTGAAGACACACTAGGGGCAGTGAACACACGTGCCCGGAGCGGTGGGCAGCCCTAGTCAGCGCCTGGGGAGCCATTGGGGGTTAGGTGTCTTGGTCAAGGACACTTCAGACGAGTCCTGTCGGCCACGGGAATCGAACCAAGGACCTTCCGATCACGGGCAGACACCCTAACCGCAAGACCACGACTGCCCCTAACCTGGCACCCTGTTGTCATTGTATATTTTCTTCTTCTACTTCCACAGTAGCATACAGAACTTTTTACACACACATTTTCTTTTAATCAAATTTGGCCCAGAGCAGTTTTGGTTTAGCAGCCCATCAGGGCAAACCTGACGATATAATTGCAATCATAACGTCATAGAAATGTCATTCTGAAAACAGGAAGTGAGGCAACACCTCAGCAATGGCTTGACAGACTGACGTCACGTTTAATATATTATCACCTTGGGAAAAGCCATGATTGTTTCTGGTCTTCCCCTTTCACAAAGGGACCAGGCAGTTTGAATTTAATAAATGCAGCTTTACGGCATTACTGAGAAAATGCAAAGTGCAATTCAGAGCTTCACCTCTGACTATTACAAAGTGCTGACACTGGAGACTCCTTCCATGCATGTTAAATGTGTCTATGTACAGAAAACCATTTCAACAATTCTACATTTTTTTTACTGTTAAATATTCATGTAGTATTTTTCTAATTGTAAATATAAATAATTTGGACCTTCTGTAAATCGGCGATCCAGTCGGCTGTAATAACTAGCCAGGAAATTACTGAAATTGTTCTGCACATGTAAATAAATGTGTTGAATAGTCGAATGTTCGTAAAAACAAAAAAGTGAAACTGCACTGCTGGCGTCTGTGGAGATTATTTCGTAGTTTACAGTTAGAAGATTCTCTTCTCTGTTGACTATCTGAGCTGGAAATGTTTTCTTCATTGCGTAAGGATGATTTTCACATGTATTTGCTCTGAACTTCCCCCTGCAGCTAAGGGTTTTTCCGAGCCGTCACTCATCAGGTGCAGGGTGAAGGCTTTGTCTTGGAATTGTTTACTTCAGTGCCTCAGAAATTTTCAAGAGAACTGAGTTACATCATCACTGTGTTTTCTTTTCGGCCTAATTCTTCTCATACGCGCTCAGATCAGCTCCTCTTCTCTATCATACTTCCTGTAGGCGTGTGTGTGTCTGTGTGTCCTTGAAACGTGAGCATGCCTTCGTACCGCTGGTCTCTTATCATGCGCTTATATCCCACTGCGTGTGCGCTTATTATATCTGGTCTAACACCATCATCAGTATCTCATCACAGAAGGAGAAGTCACACTATGTGACACCGTGACCGATGGCGGAATTTTCTTTTAATCATATGAACAGGTCATGTGATGCGTTTTATTGATGTCTGATGACATCCGCTCATGTGATCTCTCAGAGCTCATATGGTATACTTTCTAGGATCGGCATGACGTCTGGTTTGGTGGTGAAAAGTCAGACTTTAGGACTTGTTTGTGCAAGGAATAAAAAACTCCGCATCATGCTGTTTTAGGAAAATAACCACTGACAAGGTGGTGTGATGAAGCGGAGTTGCTCTTACCACCCCTAACATGATTATTTTCCAATAACAGCATGTCCCAAAATGATTTATTCCTCTTACACTGCAGCATAATTTTACAGCCCGTCATACTTTTCCTCATTTTATAGCCTCTGTTTATTTTCTCTCCAGAATTTAATAAGAATATTGAGAATAATGTTACCGAGAAAGCGTAAGCTCCTGAAAATGTCGGAACGTGCTGAGACTGGAGACTCCTACCATGCATGTTAAATAAACATCTCTTTAAGCTGCAGTTACATTAGACATTTGCAATATGTGTCGCTCTGTGAAATAGGCAGGGCCAAGGCAGGGCCGGAAGATCGGAGACGCCAACAACTTGCATCTTTGACATGAGTTAGCCTTTTAGCCTTGGCTAGCAGGATTGCGGTAAGAATGACAAAATACTGGAAAGTAATAGCTTTAATTTTGCTTCAGAGGAAAAAGGGCGGCTATGAAAAGGATAAAGGTCAGGTAGATAAAGTCATATGAATACAAAAATTTATTGCCATTTATGTAATTTCCTTACAAATCCCAGGTGCTTAAAAAAAAAAAAAAAAAGATACACACCATCTACTCCAACTTCTTGACTGAGTGCGTACCAGGCCGCTTCACGTTTATGTACCATTGTATAAAATGTCATGGTTACATACTGCTACAATTAGCGCTTCATCCAGTTTGGATCTACAGTACTGCTATACAAAGTCCCGACCCTTCGTCACCACAGCCAAAGCAGTAGTGCTATTAGTGGAGAGCATGAATTCGCATGTAAAAGTTCACTAAACTTGAACTCGGTGCAAAGTTTCGCTCACGGAATTAAATCGCCCCGGAAATCGGCGGCACGAAATCAACCAGCAGATTCCATTTAAACGAAAATTGCGATGATGGCTTCACAGAAAACTTCACAATATCACCAATTTCAAATTCATTTACATGGGACATTCATGTTTTAAGTTGTCACTACAGAAATTATAATGTTTTAGAATGAATGCACAGTCAAACTGAGGTTATTCCCCGGTCTGATCTCTTATCATAGCGTATTCATAACAAATTAAAATGGGCACATTGGGCTTTGTGTTGTTATCTAACCCCAGTGCTGCAGGTTTATAAAATCTTTTTCTGCCATCTCTGTAAATGAGCCCGTTCACTGTGTTCCACTTTTCTTAGAAAAATGCCTCTAGTCACACACAACACACACTCAGCACACACTGCCCCATAACACAACTGTTGCTTTATGACCTCATTGTGTTTTCCTCTTTGACAGAGGCCTTGTTTCTGAGACCACCAGCGAGCGAGGCGAGTTAAAGTTGGACTTTTAACCCCGGTGAGTGTCGTACACGGTGACAGAGCTGCATGCGGGCACGGCGTCTCTAAATGCACACTTTGTTTTAAGGCTATACGTGTCGAGGCCTGGTGCAGTGAGATTGTAGGTTTGAGCTGAATAGTGGTGCGTTTCTTCACTGCTGAGATGAATGGAGGCATTTAGAAGGAGGGAGACACCCAGAGACACAATGACTGAGAGTTTGTTCTGTGTGTGTGTGTGTGTGTGTGTGTGTGTGTGTGTGTGTGTGGTGCTAGTAAAACTTGCTTCTGGTCTGAAAACATGTTCATTCTCTCTGTCTGGATGTTAATAAGACAAAAAAAAAGGTCATGTAACTGAGAAGCCACAAAACAACTGGTCTGTCCTGAAGATGCCGGAAAACTTCAAGCTTCACTTCTGACTCTGAAACTGGAGACTCCTTCCGTAAACAGTTTTCTCCTTACAGGAAACGCTGTGAATGAGCTGTTACTATAGAAACGATAATGCATTACAAAACCTGATTTGCAGCTTCACTACTGTCAGAGCTGCTGGTCTAGAAAATGAAACAACACCTCCTCTTCTGAGCCAGGGTTCAAGTGCATTGCACATGAATCTAAAGCAGGTTCAGTAAGGTGTATGAGTTTTATAAAACTTTTGCACAAAATATATCTCCAGGCGTCTGTGAGAGATTATTATGTATGTTCAATGTCACGAATAAGGCAGAGCTTAAATTTTCCAGTTTTTCTGCACTGAACCGTCAGGAGGACATTGGACACACTTTCAGAAAGTTCATTTCAGGAAGTTCCACAAGCTAGTTGTTGGTATTCGTAGCTTTATTTCGTTGTAAATAATTTGCATAAAATTGCGAAAAAGCTCTTCATGGAACTGCAGCTCAGCAGCGTGAATCCACACAGGACTTTAACCTTCACCTGCTGCTGTGTTGCACTGTGGTATAGACACCAGTTTAGGATCTGTATTCTGGCTGGATTTGGATTTCAAGTAAGTGTCACGTGGATCCCGTTTGTGCGTAGTGAGAGGAAGAATTGGAAAATAGTGAAAAACGAAACAATAAGAGGAACTTCAGCTGAAGAGATGTAGCTGTGGGTATGAAGGTATTGTGTAAGGTTGATAAATATTACTAAATTAATTACCTAAAATGTCATGAGTGGGGGTGGATTGGTGTGTGTGTGTGTGTGTGTGTGTGTGTGGGGGGGTTCGTGCTCTAGGTGGATGGATGTTGATGTATTGCACAGTGGTTTATTAGAGCTACAATTCTTCATTTCCTTCACACCAATGCCATTTCTTTCAGAGTTGTATTTAAACTGTGAGCTCCTGACTCTAGCGCGTGTGTGTGTGTGTGTGTGTGCGTGCATGCATGCTGACGTATATTAGGCATTATCTCCAGGAGCCGGTGTTTGGTTAGAGCCGGGGCGCGTCGTGATAATGGCCCATTATTGCAGCCGAGGCCTCGTGGTGTTGTGTGCAGAGGGACACACACACACACACACACACAACTTTTTCCACACACCTGCATTTGGGGATTTGCAGAACACAAGCTATTTTTGGCCCAGTCATTAATTTTGCATGACACTAGCCTGAGCGGATGACGTCAGGCCGAGAGGATACACATGCACGGTTTTGTTTGGAGCTGCACAACATGCCGATTGTCTTGTTGTGCAGCTGAGACCGTGTGCAGTTTGTACATGGAAAGTAGTGATTAAGTTGGGGTTCTCCTTACAGTCGGGTCTTTTATGTACCTGTACTGAGGGTAAAACCACACGTACACAATTCCCCGCTTCAGACCGGACGTGCCCGGGGACGGAAAATTGCTTTGTTGCTATTTTACTGGCTGATTTCATGACTGTAGTGCCATTTCACCTCTCAAACTGTATTTCATTTTTGAGAATAATTTTTCAACATTGAATACTAGTTAGGTGATGATGTGATGTCAGTGTCATGATAAACTTGGTCACTTTGAGATATCTTCAATGTAGTGATTTAAAAAAAAAACTTTTTTAAATTCAACAGAATCATAAAATTCAACATAATCTTTAAGATTAATAAAGATTTTTATCCTTCCTTTTCAGTGTTACAATTGAGTTTTTGTAGGTTTTATGTAACAGTATCACCGAATTCAGTTTATTCATTAATTTATTCATTAAGTACTACTACCACTCCTACCACCACCAATACTACCACCCCTACTAACACCACCACCACCAATACTACCACCCCTACTAACACCACCACCACCACCAATACTACCACCCCTACTAACACCACCACCACCACCACCAATACTACCACCACCACCAATACTACCACCCCTACTAACACCACCAATACTACCACCACTACCACCACCACCAATACTACCACCCCTACTAACACCACCACCACAACCAATACTACCACCACTACCACCACCACCAATACTACCACCCCTACTAACAACACCATCACCAATACTACCACCACTACCACCACCACCAATACTACCACTACCACCACTACCACTACTACCACCACCACCAATACCTTTGCTCTTAAATGATTAACAGTGTTGAGTTTTTTAGCACAGAATTAGCAATTACAGAAAAAAAATGCATTTAACTAGCATCCATGCTGATGAAATGAAAACCTTTATAGACTTCATCATCATTGTAATTTTTTTTTAATAATTTACTTTCAGTCCATATTTTAAAACAAAAGCTGGTTCATACTTTCAGAGTGATCTCATCAATCAATATCACATCATCATCAATATAGAAAATAAAGGGAAAAAAACCAGAGAGCTTACTTTTCTTCTTCCTGGGGTCTTCAGGGAATTCATATGCTGCAACTTCCTGTTGAATTTTTGGAATAGTCCAAACATTTCATAGGGGTGAAGAGTTTTAGGTGTACACCAGAAACATGCAGAGAGGTTATCGTGAAGGGCAGTTTAACCTGAAATGTCATCAGGAAGTGACATAATGGCGTCACTTTCAACAAGATGTTTTGGAAACATCTACTGGTTTAATACGGAAAGAAAAGAAATCGAACAGTCTGTGTGGAGTTTGATGTCCTGTTTCCTTTGTAAGTCAGTGTGGAAGTTCTCTGTTCCAGGGTCAGCGAACTCGCGTGTCTGAGGTCACGGGTTTGACCCCAGATACACTAAAGCATGCAGCTGGTTAACGCAGGTCTGTTTAGTAAACGCAGTGACCTGGCTCTGAGTATTTAGCATGCTCGATTTGAAAAATTGTCTTTCCAAGATGACAGCAAATCATTTTAGTACCATGCTGAATATAGACTCACAGGCATGTATATTGGCTTTGTTTTTAGAATAAAGATCCACCCACTTCCTGTTTTAGCCATTTGATGAGTAAAGATGTCATTTGTTAGATTAGTCCCTTGTTCCTCTTTGACCTGGAACTCCTAGTCATCCGACACGGAAATGCAGCTTTCATTGTCATAAGCGTTCCTACAAAGGAAACACTGACCATGGTGCTCAGTCTGACTTCTCTTTCACCAAACACTGGTTGCAAAACTTTTGGCACACTGTCAGTTAATAGTTAGACAGCGTGTATTTATTGTCTTGTCGCTTGTTCCATATTTGCACTACAGTGTTAAAAAGATCATCACTAATCCTGAAGAATATAAAGTAAACAGTAATGTGTTTGTGTTTGTTTCTCTACAGCTGCATGTTGGTGAAAATGCCCTCGAAGTCGAGTTCGAACAGCGTTGCCCTGGCCAGGAAGACGGTACAGCAGCTCCGGGTCGAGGCCAGGATCGAGAGGATAAAGGTAGCGCCGTTTATTTAGTCCCGACTCTGTGTCGTATTCTGTGCTCTTTGCTTTCTACGCATCCTCGGAAAAGCGTTCAGTCACTGAATTCCTGAAGCTTTCATCCCAAGTGTTTCGGTGCAACTTTGTTTTGTTTTCTTCCATGTGAAACGTTCTGACTCATCACGTTGTGCTTTTATCCTTCAGGTGTCCAAAGCGTCAGCCGATCTCATGCGTTACTGCAGCGAACACGCCAAGTACGACCCCTTGCTCATGGGCATCCCGGCTTCGGAAAACCCCTTCAAGGACAAAAAGCCATGCACTTTATTGTAATCGCTGAACTTCACCTTCTTTCTTATTTAATTAACACTGCTACTCGACACTGCCTTAACTCTAAACCCACTGTGTCCTAACGTCAATCAGCACTAATCCCAACCAGCATCTTTTTGTTGTTATGATATAAATAGCGTATAGTGTGTGTGTGTGTCTTTGTCTTGTCGTAATTACTTTCAAACTTTATGCATTCCAGCAAATTTGAGTAAAATCTGTGCCATAAAAGTACGAGAGTAAATAATTTCAGCACCAACTTCGAAGTTTTTTAAGAGAAATATAAAAAAAAACATGTAGTCAGGAAGTTATTTCAGTGTCTAACTGTTTGCCCAGTTGTGCCGCCATCTTGATATGTGATATCAGGTTGAAAGTATTACAAGGGACATGTTTAAAAAGATTTGCTCTGTACAATTTACAATTCAGATGTGCCTTAAGATCATACAACATGATTAAGTATTATGCAGACAATATGTACTCAAAAACCTGAGTGAGCGTCACCTTTGAAGAGGCCACGCCCCTTCCATATTTTTAACATGTATTTGCTAGCTTTACAAATGACACAGAGATATTAGACCTATTGTAATAGTATAAATGACACTACACTACATTTATGTACAGTACATGCCACATTGTTCCTCAAGCTATGAGAAAATCTGCTTACATCTGCTTACATCACACTGCACCTTTCACACGGCAGTGCAACGCTGAAACACACCACCTTTGTCCCACTGACCTAAAAGACATGACTGAAAGAATCTGCCCAGACTGCAAGAGCTTCGTTACAACACAAACAAGTTATTGTTAGAGTTTATTCTCTCTAGGTTGTGATGCTGTAGGAATTTCATTTACGTCAAAACACCACTGCTTCTTTCTTTGCTTCTTTTCACCACTGCACAGGGAATGCAACAGGAGCTGGTTTGCCATTTTGAAGTTTGAGGTGATTCACTTTCAGTAGCTGAACTTAACTACAAAGCATTGATACCTAATGCAGTAATGTGCAAACGAAACACTTCAGTTTTAACATTTCCAGACACTAACTAAAAATTTGTTTTAGACTGACGCTTAGGGATTCTGTTCGATCCTGATCAAACCGAAGCCGTACGTAGGTTTAGTCTGAGAAACAGCACTGCTGAAATCTCGTTTCAATCCCGAATCCGAACCTCACCGATCAGAGACGTCGCTTGCAAACGTAACCATGGAGACGGAGCATGTGTATCTATGTCATACCGGCGCACTGTGAAAGATTTCTAAAAGTCGAAGTGATACAGTGACATCAATTGCCATTATAGGAATATCCTTTTATCCGTTATCTTCTTCCTTCCTAAAAGGTTTTTGCTTTCTAATCATTTTCACATCATCGTAGTTCATCTTGGAGGTGTTTGATTTGGTTCAAGGAATCATTGTCTGGAATTTGCTTCCACAACATGGGACCGGTGAAAAACCCTGCAGTCATCGTTCAGATAGTCAGAGCTGATATTAATAGACAGCTTAGAAACAAGAGTCTGCACTCTGAATTACATGATGCTTAATGCTCAGAGGAAGCACTTTGTAATTTGCAATCAGCTGACTGTTCCAGACTCCGCCCCTTCATGCTACAAGTTGCCAGTGACGTGCTTAACAGAGCTCAACACCGTGAGGAGAATTCACACAGGCTGTGTTTAAAACAATACTAACAAAAACAAGAAGTATACGTCAAGAAGTTTCTCAAATGACCTATACATTTTGTAATCGGTGTTGTATTTTTAATATTGCATTTTTTTTGTGTTATGGGTGATGCTTCCACATTTCCATCGCAGTGACGATTCTGTACATCCTCATAACCATTTCTTCTACTAAAATCATACAAAATAAATTATTTACTGGACTTTTATGAGTCATTCATTTCTTTTAGCTTGTACAATAGCCCCTTGTCCAAAACATGGCTAGGTAAACATGCTGATAAACTCTACAGGTGTAGTGTTGTAACCTGTCTGCACAAATATGAACACTAGAAAGTGAAAGTGTCTGTGATGTATAAGGAATAACACTCCAGGTCTTGCTATTCTAGGAAAATAATCCATTTCACGGTGGTAGCTGTAATTCTGCTTCATAACACCGCCTCACTGTGATACACTGTGTGTTCTGACACCTTTCTATCATAACCAGCATTAAATTTCCCAGCAATTTCCGCTACAGTAGCTCTTCTGTGGGATCAGACCAGACAGGCGAGCCTTCAATCCCCATGCGCATCAGTGAGCCTTGGCTGCCCATGACAATGTCAGTGGATCACCTGTTGCCCTTTCTTGGACGAGTTTTGGTAAGTACTCACCACTGTATACTGGGGACACCACACAAGACCTGCAGTTTTGGAGAAGCTCTGACCCAACTGTATAGCCAGAACAATTCGGCTCCTGTCAGAGTTGCTCAGTTCCTTATACTTGCCCATTTTTCTCGCTTTCAACACATCAACTTTGTATGTTCACTGTTCGTCACTGCCTAATATATCTCCCTCATTGACAGATGTCATTGTAGTGAGATAGTCAATGTTATTCACGTCACCTGTCCGTGGTTTTAATGTTATGGCTGATCGGTATATATATATATTTCCAAATGTTACTTTTCCAACAAAAAATTAAGTGTTACACAAAAATGTTTGTGTCAGTATTGAAAGCAACACATTACATAACAGACCACTTTTCAGACAAAAAACATAATGAAGGCTGCTGGGTTTTACTGCAAAAAA
>JAOVVH010000029.1:1266790-1285574 GCA_028566435.1 Scorpiodoras heckelii | reverse complement strand
TTTATTATTATTATTATTATTATTATTATTATTATTATTATTAGTAGTAGTAGTAGTAGTAGTAGTAGTAGTAATAGCCGTGGTAGTATTACATTCGATATTCAATCTTATTTATTTTTTATTAATACATTTATCTCCCTTAGTCCTTAGTTTTCATGTGACAGCAGACAGCAATAAAAATTCTGTCCTAATGACCAGCAGGTTGCGAGTTCAAATCCCGAGACTCCCGAAAGCCACACTCATGTCCATGACCACCAGCTGTGCCGCTCAGTTCTGTACTTAGATTAAAGGACTTTACAGAATGAATTATTATCAATTAAAAATACCTGCATTAAACTGATACACATATGAATATGAACATATCTGCCCTCGTTGTCAGCATTCTGATGAATCAGACGCCTGAAGGAATCAGCACCGGGGCTGCTCAGTGTTATTTTTAATCTGATAACCAACTCCGAAATACATCCATGTGCATTAGCGAGGGAGAAGTCGCCTAAATCTGCACCCCACTATGTAAAGTGTCTGGGGACAAAGCAGCAGCCTCACGGCTCTTAACGCCAGCAGGTGGAGACTTACGCTTTCCTCCTGACTGATGCACATGGCTGTGAGATGCGCCGCTCTGTCCTGCGCCTGTATGCTAATACATATCTAATACATATCTAATCGTTCCTCCAGGGTTTCATCTTAAACCTGCATGATGGTGGAAATCACACACTATAACAGGGGGTCGCTAACTTTTTTTCCAGCTCCAAAGCCTTTTGGGAGAAAAAATATCTCCACCGATATCTCCACGTCTGACCGCAGAACAGATTTATTTCAGGGACATAATCCATACACCAGCAATATTTCTGTTTCTTTCCAGCTTTTCACAGGAACCAGATGCACCGTGTTAAAATCTAAATAAAAGAAAAGTAATTTCCTAGTTTTATTAAAATTACAGTCCGTTTCATGTGAACATAATCTGAATTTGCATTTTAAACTAGTTTAATCATAGTGACCAGTTATTATTTCTTCTTCTTCTTTTTCTTCCTATTATTATTATTATTATTATTATTATTATTATTATTATTATTATTATTATGTTACTACTTGTTATTAATTATTAATTAGTTATAACAACAACAACAACAATAATAGCTAGAGCCAATTTTTAGAGGTTGAGAGTTATGTCTATGCCTCAAAAAGAAAAAATTATAGACCCTCATGTGACATTATGAACCCTGGATGTATACGCACCCTAATTTAAGAAACATGACACTATTATTTAAATTATTATTTAAAAAAATATGTAAATATTAAACAATTTGCATTTCCTATTATTTACATTGTTTTAGAAATCCAATATTATTAAAATATTGAAATCATTATTTAAAAATAAAAAAATACAAAACCTTTGCTGTTTAAATAAACAAAATAAAATATTATTCATCTCACTACTATAAAAAAAACTAATTTATTATTAACAAATCAGATCTTCTTAGGAAAACCTGAAACGATCGGATTAGTTACAGTAATTTAGCTAAAAGCATAAAGTCACATGCCATTAGGTAAACAAGTGCTAATTGCAGCAATTAGGTTCTTTTACATGACTAATGGACTGGAATGAGGAGTAATGTGATATTAATGAACAAACCCTTCTTCCCAAAATGCTTTGCAAAGCAAAGAAATGCTAATATTAATGCTGCTTATGACATTAAACCGACTCATTAATTAAAGCACTGATGAGATCGGTGTATTAATTAATCCATTAAGTCATTAATTAGCCTAACATGTTGATGACGTGGCTCGTTATTCACTCATCCTTTCTGACAAGATTCTGAGCGGCCGATTATAATTACAGTTTTAATTAGAATTGTAAGTGCCATGTTTCCAATTCATCTAAAGTGCTAGGAACTCAAATCGTGCCCTTAGAGAGACGTCAGTTTTATTACCAAATCAGGCAAGTGGGAGAGCAGTGTTTCTGCTCATCTCTTCTCATCTCACTGCTCTAACACACACACACACACACACACACACACACACGTTTCACATTGTGAGTGTATCATCATTGTTATTATCTAGATATTACAGTTTTTTATACAAGTTCTAATATACAACTAATTGATGGATTGCTTCAATTAAAAGGGTTTTGGTTTTGGTGATATTTAAAACCAAGCAGAAATGAAGCATCTCCAAACATAATGCATGAGCGTGGATTTCTGTGAAAGGTTCTGTGAAAGAATATCTACACAGGATTATTTATTTTCTCCTAATGTATCTAATATTTAAATAGCTCTCAGATGTGCATTAATTAATCTATAAGGTGGATGGTTTCTGCACTGGCTTCAAACGTGCTTCTGCATCAAGACTCACTGCTTTTGCTTCTTCTTTTTTTTTTTTTGCAGACATCACACACCATGCAGCATTACGGCGTGAACGGGTATTCCCTCCACGCCATGAACTCACTCAGCGCCATGTACAACCTCCATCAGCAGGCGGCTCAACAGGCCCAGCACGCACCCGACTACCGGCCGTCCGTACACGCGCTCACGCTCGCTGAGAGGCTGGCTGGTGAGTGAGAGGCTCACTGTGACATAATAATAACAACAACATCTGGACATTAACATCAGTGCATACAGTAATGCTATAGGCTAGACATGTTGTGTTCAAGTTACTGTTCTTCATATTAACGTCTGAACCGAAGCCTAATGATGAACTAATGAGGACCTAATCAACTACCCATGCCAGAACATGTGACCTGAGATCTGCTGAATTTCAGCCTTCAGCAAATTTCCAAAGCAAAAAAACAATCTCTGCATCAAAACTCAACACCACTTTGCATTAAGCAGTCAAGCTTGTTATAGTCAGACTGTTAAGACTATTCTGCTATTCAGTTATTCAGAGATACAATATTTTTTTAATCAATTTATTTTTACTACTTGATTGCTTGCTTGCTTCATTTCCCATTAGTCCCACAAAAACAAAAAGTTAGCAGAGAAAGTGAAACATTTTACAGAAGAAATGACTGAATGGCGCAAAAAAGTTTTCTCTTTGTTTCCTGCTAGCATGGGAGCGGGATTTGTTTGTGCAAAAGACACATACACAAAAGCCTGCTTGTGTCATGTTCAGTTGATTAAACATCATTCTTTTTTCTCTATTCAAAAAACGGCTGCACATTTCAAGACATTATACTCGAGGCTCGTTACGGCTCTCAGCATCGTAAGCAGCGGCGGAGTCGCACGGCCTTCACCGCGCAGCAGCTTGAGGCTCTGGAGAAAACGTTTCAGAAAACACACTACCCGGACGTCGTGATGCGTGAACGGCTGGCCATGTGCACCAACCTGCCCGAGGCGCGGGTCCAGGTGAGCCGTCATTCAAATCCGTCACTGTTTCAGTACAACATCCCTGAAGTCACGAAACGCGCACTAAGAATTAACCAAGGTTTCAAACATTTCACTGTCCACTGTCATTCTTTTTGAAATCAGGTGTGGTTCAAGAACCGGCGGGCGAAGTTTCGTAAGAAGCAGCGCAGCCTGCAGAAGGAGCAGCTCCAGAAGCAGAAGGACGCCTCACCTGAAGGAACGTTAGGAGCAAACGATCAAAGCGACCCTCCCTCCACCGTAAACTTGGAGAATCCGCTTCCTCCTTCGTCCATGTCCTCTTCTTCCTCCATTGAAGCTGAAGGGCCGTCGGAGCTGAGCGTGGAGCTAAACGTCACCTCAGCGGAGCAGTCAGGGAGCGAGTCGGCCACAGAGGACAATACAACCGACAGGGAAGAAGAGTTAAAGCTCCACCAGGATGACATGAAGGTGGACAAGTCCGGGAGTCTTTCTCCTCCCTGTAAACGCCTCAGCCCCAAGCCAGGTAAAAAAAGGGGTGAGATGATATTGTGCATAGATATGGAAAAACATCATTACGTCATGTTGTAATACCGTAATACAGTTTATACAACACCAGAATACTGTGTATTTTAATACTGTAATACTGTAAATCCACCAGGGCAGAATGTTCAGTGTAAATGAAGCTCAGCTGCATCTGATTTGGGATTTGCCTTCATCACATATTATCATTTATTTTGCTCACAGTTACACAAATGCTGAGGTGACATGGCAGTTACTTTTTAATAAGGTAGCATTATGGATTAACCCACTGCCAAGAACTGTTGAGTTGTTGATATTTTTGATGACCTTTTGATGACTGTCATACTTAATCATTTAAAACTTCAGTCATGGCTGCTGCTACACTTGCCCACTTGTTTTCTATTGGCTCACAAAACCAGTGTTCAAGTCCTTTCCCCTTCAGTTAATCAACTTTCCCGCGCATTTACCTAAAAAACCAGAAATGCCCCGTTTTCAAGTATCTCCCATTTCATGTACCACTCTGGGTAATCTTCCCTAAACTTACCACATTGTCTCCACATTTTTCTTTTCAGATTCTCCCCTCGGCTCACCGGCGATCACATCCGGGGCTAACAGCGTGACTGGAGGCATCTCTCAGAGCCACTCGTATTCCTCATCACCGCTGAGCCTCTTCCGTCTACAGGAGCAGTTCCGTCAGCACATGGCCGCTACTAACAGCTTGGTGCACTACCCGTCGTTCGACATGGCCACCCCGTCCTCATTGCCCTACCTGGGCATGAACGTGAGCGTCCCGGCACCGCTTGGTTCGCTGCCCTGCCAGTCGTATTACCAGTCCCTGTCCCAGCATGCGCAGCAGGTGTGGAGCAGTCCTCTGCTGCAGGCCTCTGCTGCGTTGCCTGGCCACAACAGCAAGACAAGCAGCATCGAGAACCTGCGGCTACGCGCCAAGCAACATGCTGCCTCGCTTGGCCTCGACACCATGCCCAACTAAACGCTAACTGCGACAAAACAGGACAATGAATCCCCCTAGCTACCACCTGGATCCTCAAAGACACTTCGCAAAATCTATGTAAAGAATTTGGTGTCATTACTGAGCAAATTTTCTTGCCCTCTATTGTTCAGACCTGTGTTATTGTATTTTTTAAGTTTTTGTCATCACTGAAAAATTCTGCAGCTTTTTTCTAATTGGGAAAAAATGCATTTACCTTATTTCCTGGAATAGAAGTCGCACCTTAGTATAAGATAGACCCCTTTAAATAAAGTCTGCTTAAAAACAAAAAGCTTATACATAACATTTTTGGATGCTACATGGACGGCATGTTACCTGCACATTTGTTACCATTTTGTAACTAAGCAGACAACTAAATAAGGCGAATAGCAAAACTCTAACGCTCATTGTTTCACTGTATATGTAAGCAAAAAAGTGCCTTATAGTCCAGGAAATAAATGTAAATGTGATCCATTTTCACTAGGTTTCACTGAAGGTATTAGGAAAATGAAACACAATAAACCTGCTATTTTTTTAACACACCTACAATTCATTCATACACATACACGTGACCATGAACTTGCTTAATTGTACCACTTTTTCCAGAAAGCCTTCGTGCCCTGCCTGCACTGAGGCCATTCTAATTCAATTAGTGCGCAAATTACACATTACATAATTCCATACGTAACATGCAACTCCCTGCCTTGTACTACCAGATTGCTTAATTAAACCTGACTAATGCACCTGTTTTATGGCCAGCATTTAAACTGTGTTAAACTGCAAATGGCCGGATAATTAGAAAATAATATCACTGACTCCATATGCAAAGCTTTTAATTACATTTAGCCTTGGGCTGAGGAAGGAATGCAATTACAGTCCATGCATATCATTTCAGATCGCTGTATATCTAACGCTCCGAAGAGAAAATAATTGCAACCAACTGAAAAATCCTGCCTTTTTGTCCCAGTGCATGTTAGCAATGTGGTGCGATTAGCCGAGACAGTGGACATAAATTAAATAAATTAAAACTCGCTCTGATGTTTTGTTTTTTTTTTTCTTTCTACTTCGGCGTTAAAGTGGCATCATTTGGCACACACTATTTTTTAAGGGCATTTTTTTTTTCAACTGGGAAAAAATTGTAAAAAAAGAAAGTTCCAAGTACTTCCATACACAGGAAGTCCATATGGAAAGCACTTCCTCTTCTCACCATGTCTGTAAACTGTTTTTGCTCTGTAAATTACACAAAGTCTTTTATCTATAAATGTTTACTGGTAAGGCAAATGTAAAAAGTTTTATGTTTTAGATTGAGAAGGACGCATCCTGCCTCCCGTGATGATTCTCGTAGCTGTCCATTGTTGAGATTTGTACGAGGTGGACACTAGTCCTGTGTCAGATATTTAACCTTTAACAGTCTGGTCATATGTATATATATCTCTATCTATATCTATATCTATCTATGTAACTCCTCCAGTTGGTTTTCATTGTTGCTGTGGTCATAAAGTTTTACTCGCTTGCACTGTTTGAATCACAGTGAAGTGGTGAACTCGTAGTGTACACTGGTGCCAGGTAAGAACAAATATATACGGTATACGTTTTCTCTATTACAACTATAGGCTTGAGAACATGTAAAATAAGTCATCAATAAAACATTGCTTGAAGATATTAAAACAAGCAAGGTTTCTTCTTTTTTGAAGATTTCGCTATGCAATTCCCTAGAAGTCACTAGAAGTTGCCACGTGATAATGATGTCATAAATTAATTTGCATATTCATTTCTTTATCATGATCATTTGCATGTTAAAATGTCTTTTATGAAGAAGGAAGAGTTTCTAAGACACACAGATTAGAAGAGAATAAAATAGCAACACAGCCAATAATGTCTGCTCAAAAAAGCGCTATATTATCGTTTTGCTTTTTTTTTTTTTATTTACATGGCTGACTGGTGCAGCCGACCTAATAATGAATGCAATACTTTGTAAATCTCCCCTTGTCTACATTTGATCACTATTAGTGGGACATCATAGTTCTTCTTTCCATTTGCTAGCAAACAAGCTAACTTACAAAACTAGCATTAATGTAAAAGCTAGCAACAGAAGTCACCTACAAGGATAAACCAGCAAAAGCAAAGGCAACAAATTCCACTAATTTATTTATGTGTTAAAAAGGAACACTGCCAATATATTAGCATCAATATCAGCTTGTTAACTAGCTAGTTAAAGGCTACTCTGATTTTTAAGTTCTGTTTTAGTCAATCCTAACTTTCCATCAAATGCACCCTCATAATTTTATGTTCTATATCTATGATATTTGGTTGAAATTTATTCATTTGTCATTAATTCTGGCTAAAATTAGAACTTGTCTAAAATTTAGGATTAACTGAGACTCTTGATCAGTTTGCTGACTAAAGTCTAACTCACACACTAGCATAAGAGGATTACATAAAACCCACACCTGTGTCTGCTAATCTACGAAACTGACCAATCCATATATTAATGCTGATGTGGAGTTTCAACAAATGCAGTTAAAATAAGTTATGCTGTTTTTAGTCAGTAAGTTAGCATGGATATTAGGTTAGGTAAAGGAGCATGTTAAATATTCAGTCAGTGTTCTCGTTAGCTAGCAAACTCAGACAAGTTATTTCTGCATTTCAGTTTGCTACTAAACTCCACATCTTTTAAACTAGTAATTTTCCATGCTTAAGAAATGCTCATCTGAAACTTAGTGAATTTTATAATCTAATGAGAGTGAAGGCAAACAATACACTAACCTATAGATCGGTATTTTAAAAGAATTTATCAATTTACATACTGTAGCCTATAAAACCACATTAACTTCAATACTAGCATGCTACAAAGTGTTTACCTATTTTAGTTTGCTAACAGCTTAGTCTTAGTCTTGAAATTGTCTGATGTTTTTATCAGTGTTGATGCAGTGTCACAGTAACTTTGTGAATGTCTTTAACCAGCATTAATAGAAATATTAGGTTGCTAACTAGCAAGATAAATAGTCAGGATTCTTGCTAGCTAGAAAACTCAGCTTTATTTTGCTGAACCTACATCTGCCTAATAAAATAAAAGGCTACTTAATCTAAGTAATACAAATAACTGGCAAGACCAACAGGACTAATGTCTTGAACAAGGTGAAGAAAATTAGACACAATTTGCGGGTGATCGTGTTAGCGCATGAGTCAGCAAGTTACAGGTTAACCAGTAAGTATTAGCTTGGTGACTCTAAGCTGTTAAAATCAATCCATAAAATAAATACAGCAGGTTTTAATTAGTTATGATCCATCCTACATTTTTAAAAGGTTAGCTTCCTGTAACCTGTCTAAGATATTACAGCTTTTTGTAAGACTTGGAGTAAAACTCTGCTAGCTAAGAATGTACTATAAGGATGAAGGCCACTTTTAAGGATAAGGAAGCTTACTACAGGAGCTTGCGTTTGCAAATCCCAATATTTTATACAGCATTAGTACAGATTATACACCATTATCGTTTTATTTGTCTGCAAGAACAAGAAGCTGAGTGTGTAGAAATGATTCGAGAACAAGAGAAAGACAGTGCTGGAGGAGAAGGGGAACAAGGTAATCTCATGAAATAAAATCGGTCTGGGGACATAAGCCATCCCCAGATGAATAAGCGGCCATTATGCTGAAGAATGACGGCCCGGGGCCGTGATTATGCCCCTATTATATCTTAAACAGCGTGGTTTGTCAAAATGCATAAGCCCTTTGCTCCCCATAAAGAGGCTCTCCTCTGTGGTGTGTATTTTACCAGAGGCTTGATGCTGCTTCCACGATGCCCTTGCCACGGTCGCTAACCACCACTTTAAATACAGCAGATTTAAACAGGACGTAAAATATTCAGTCAATTTGCGAAGAGGCAAAATGTCATCATCCATATGACTAAGGGCGCTAAATATTCATACAATTCCAGGAACGGTTATTCACGTGTACATGCTTCAGCAGCACCGGCTGCACAGATAAACACTTGAGAACACAGGAGATGCCCGGAGGTGTGTGTTACAGATTGTAATATGGTAATAAGGGTCAAGGTCAATGCTGTCTTGTTACTGTTCCTGTGTTCATGGGAAAATAAAAATGTGCTCAAAACACACAGTACAAAAGGCTACTTACAAAGGTTATGGCTGTTTGGTGAAAATGGTGCCATGATGTTATTCAGAATCACAGTAACTCATCAGATTAAACAAACCAAAAACACGTGAGCAAAATCAGAACTACATTAACATGAACTCAAAACGGAACGGGTAGGTGGATCACGTAATCATGTGCTCGTATCTGATTGGCTACTGCAAGTGTAAAATGGAGAGCTGCGTTGATCATTACAGTAAGAGGAAATGAACCTGATATTAATGTAGTAAAACCTAAATTGATATTCTGTCTCTTTTATTCATGCTTATTTTTTCAAATCAAGTTCATTCATAAAATCTTATGATTTATGAGTTATGTGAACACTGAAAAGGAAGCTGGGTTAGTCAAGAGAAAGAAGTACTCAATATAAGAACATAAATAAAAATACTATTCATTGGGCTAACTAGAGAAACTAAAACTGTTACTCTTAAAGTGATTTGCACTTACAAGGTAGCGTAAAAAAATTTTTCTCCTGATGCTGCAACTTAAATTTTATTATTCTAGACACACCACAAACTGATAGAGCAAATGACTGCATAAGGAAAATATATCTCAAATATGCAATAACATCTTAACTAGTAAAGCGCAACCTTTGCCCTAGTGTCTGACAAGTGGGGACTCACAGATCTTTATTTCATCATATAACTCCCCCAACACACACACACACACACACACACACACACACACACACACACACACACACACACACACACACACACACACACAGGCCCTTGAGCAAGCCCAGCACAAAAAAATCACAGTGTACCATTCAATCACTCCCTCCCTTTCACTTACTCCCTTTTTTTTGGAGTTGCTAAAGGTTTTAGGTGCATGGAGAATGAAAGCTGCCAGCGTAAGGAAGCCGGTCCATTGAAGAAGTGACAGGCACTGCCAGAATATGATCCTAATCCTGTTCTCAGCATTCTCTTAGCCTGCTGGCATCGCAATTTCGCTGCATACTCTCCAGCCTGTGAACTGGGCTAAATCCCTCTAATAGCACATTGCCCAGATACACATCAAAGTGTTCATGGAAACCAACACGAAGGCCCTCACACCCTGACGCCAATCCAGATGCAGAAATTAGCCTCTACAGTCAACAACAACAAAATAGTGACCACCCTTTAGACATGTGCCAACAATCATATTTATGATGTATCATGGGAAATTTGATATCAACACTCCAGAATGGATCATGGAGGTTAGCTAATTTCCATCATATAATCAGAATCAGAATTAAACCATTCTATGTTATTCTGTTACCCTACTCTTGCTATTGGTAATTTCACCTCTGAGGGTATCAAAGATTATTGTTTTTTTTAAACCAGTTTATGTTGTGTCCACTGTACAAGTCCCTGTGAATGAGCTGTTACTGTAGAAACTAATATATACTTGTGATCTGTAGCTGCACTACTGTCAGAACACCTTCTGACCAATCAGAATCAAGAATTCATCAGCACAGTGGTAGAAATATAGATAATTACCCGATGCAGACAGTTTTATCTGACCTGCTGTTTGTTAATTCATTTGAGAATCAGTTTTACTCTCTCGGAGGTCCGGACTGGAAACATTAGCATTCCTGATAAAAGCGCATGAAGCAGATTGAACAAATGAACCCAAGAGAAAGTGAGTGGTGAAGGGGTGCAGAGGGGGATTGTGGGTTGTGACAACAGGTGATTGAACTCGGCTGCGAGAGGTCACCCTCTTTAGTCCCAGCGGACCTTTTCTGATTCAGTTCTTTTCCCTTTTTTATCCCTCTGTTATCGCAAACCCACTTAATCCTCTTAAAGCCGAGGAGAAGCTCTTTTTTGGGGGGGGGTGCAGAGGCAGCACTCCAGCGCCTGTCACCGAGGTGCTGTTTCAGTCACACATAATTACGCATCAATGCTGTGCTACACATCACTTTTAAAAGGGCACAGGGCATTGTGGGTAAGTGGAAGGAGGCCAGGCTTCTCAGTGAATGCAGCATGTAGCTACTCTCACGGCTTAAACCCTGACTCAACATAGTTAAGTGAAATCTGACGAAATCTGAAATGAGCAGGATGGGTTTAAAATCGTCACTGATACATGAAGTACAATAAAATAAAGCTCAATGTCGGAGCTACTTGACTTACTTCGTATAAAGTTGGCCTTATACATCATATAAACCCTGAAACGAGTTCCACTTGGATTCTTCTACCTCGCTTAGCTTCACTGATTTCAACTGGCTTGAACCTGTTTGACAGCCATCTGTACCCAGGTCTGAACATGCCAAAGTGTCCGAGTGCATTATAGTGTGAGGAGGACTTCAAGCATTTAACATGTTTTGCTTAAAAAGACAAGAAATAAATGGCCTAAAACATAACCAACAACTTTTCCCTCATAACAATGAATATGCATGAAAAGCAAGTTTGGAAATCCAAAAGCATCACAGGTCAAAGCAAGAGTTCTTTCATGAACAGAGTCTGAATTTACATCCTTATTTAAATGCTTACTAGAACAATATTAGCTATGTTAACTAGCAAGGTAACTAAGTGTAGATTCTGCATATAAGAGATTTCAGGTATTGGCTCATTTGCATAACAAAGGTGTGACGATTATTTTGTGACATCATAACATTAGCTTATTCACAGCTCCGCACCACAAACAGAAGTACTGAGGAAATCGTTTTAAATGACGGAGGTAGTGTCATCACCCTGGAGTCGATTATGTTTCTTACTTATTACATAATATTTAAAAGATAACAGATTTGTCTGGATTGTAAAACGTCTAAGCGATGGTGTATGTGTACAGATTAGATTCGTTTTTTTTATTGTGTTCTCAGATACAAAGAGTCGATGATTGCAGATCATTTAAAGCCGGAGTATTTCATAATTCTTGCTGCTATATAAATTAGGAGTTTTCATTTGAGTAATCATCTCAGAGAGTCCTCTCTGAACAATCTCTGAGCAGCTATAAGCTCTTAACAGCACCGTCTGTGTGTCTGTCTGTGTATATGTGACGCTCCATTTGCTGTTATTATCTTCTAACTAATGATGTGCTTAACATGAAAATAATGATCCTAACTGAGCTTCCTGACTTTGCATAAAAGTAGGCAGAGTGTCAGTCAGCCTGCAAAGCCACGTGTGAAGGAAAGTGGATTCAGTCACGTCCACATGTTGGTGCAATACCGACAGCTGTTCAGTATCGTATCGGTGCGTCCCTGTGGTGCACGGAACATAGTGTGACCTTAACCTGGCAGGTCAGAGCGGCTCCAGGTGCTCTCAAATAAACCAAATGTTCTCGTTGTTATAGAAGATTTGCACGCATACATTTGGGTAGCTACGCCGCGACTCCCGGTGAAAATAACTCGTCCCTAATGATCCCTGTTTCCTGAGTGTTAAAAAATGTAAATTTATGTAAAAGCCCATATGGAAAGACATATTTACAATACGTTTAGGTAATCACAAGATGCAGGCATGGAGAACTATGGCGGGAGGCGAGGCGCAGCCGACGCGCAAAATAGTTTTTTATGTGTCATTAATTCTCTTTGCATTCCCAAATAACCCAATATTACGGCGGTAATACAGTAATCACTCACAATCGCACAGAAAATTATCTGCACTCATCTGTGGAATCAAAGGCGAAATGGGGAAACGAGGGCGAAACATCCCATTTTGGGATCCTCTTGCGTCCTTAATGTTCAGCCAGAAGCCCGGCACCTAAACGACAGCGCGGCCAATCTCGATCCCGGCGCCGATGGAACACTGTTTTCGAGCAGCTTAATGACGGCGGGGAGTCGATGGCCTTCACCGGCGCCGTCCTTAAAGTGCGCACACCTTTTCATGCTACATTGGTCCGAATGGGAGGCAGGTTCGGGTGCACGGGTGGAGGGGTGGAGGGCGGATAGACAGCTTGAGGAGGGAAATTGAAGCTCGTACGCTCATGGAAAACCAAACAACACAACACAACACAAAACACACCGCTCCAGAGCCGCGGGGTCGGACCCTGGACTCGGACCCTGGACTCGGGCAAACTCAACACGCACAAGCCGGCAAAAAAAGGGAACACAGATTTACATAGACTCTTACAGATTCACACGTCATGTACGATTCAGCACGCAGGCACGTGTGATCACGTATCAAGGCGCGCTGAGATCGCACGTCAACCGGACAGACGTGACAACAGACGTGTGCGGAAAAACCTGTCATCAGATTTGCGAAGGTCGTGTAAATGAGCATAAAAAAAGAAAAAGTCATGTAAGAAAAATAAATGAATGACGTGAAGCCTAGATATAAACGAATCATTTTGGTTTTTTTTTAAATCCACATGAAAAACGAATCACGTGGAAAACACGTGGATAATAAAATATGTTTTTAAAAAAAAATCAGATTTAAAAGAATAAATGAACTGTGAAAATAAATGAATTATGTGACAGATGAATTATGTGTAAAAAAAATCATAAAAACAAAGAATGAATCATTTTAAATGGAATTCGTATAAAAATCAGAAGGAATCGTGTTAAAAAAAATTCACGTGAAAACTAGACGTGACGAATGTGTGCGGTGATACATGAAGTGTCTAAAGGTGTAAATATCATGTGATACACACACACACACACACACACACACACACACACACACACACACACACACGTGTAAGAGAGCATTGCTTTGGTGCAGAATAATTCTGCATTTCACTACAGTGTTTAATTTGTCCGCATGAAGACGTTTGTGATTTGTCCGACTTTCTACAAAATCTCCTTCATCCTGCAGGCTCGTCCTTTCACCCTAATGTCCTGCTCAGTCTGAAGATCTGCTCAAGCAAACACCGACACTCAGAACCTACAATACCGCATTTAACACGCATTTAACACGCATTTAACACGCATTTACAATGTCATCAAAAACACCGGGTCACCATCAGCTCGTTGCTTTCGTATGTACTTGTGTGTAAAACTTTTATTTAAAAATAAAAAATACACTATTACTCAGACTAATCAAATCATAACATAATTAGTCAAGAGATATGCTTTTAAACAGAATATATATATTTTTTTATATTAAATGCTGATTTCCACTTTAATTTTATTATAACATTGTGATGACGGTATGATCATTATTTTAATAAACGACTGCATGTTATTTTAACAAGCTAAAGTCTAAATCCTCATATAATCCGTGCACTGATTGGCCATTATTCATTTAAAAGAATATAATTTACATGAAATTAAACTTCTGTACTGTTTTTGAGTGCATAGTAAAAAGTTTAGACAGAGAAAAAGCTGGAGGAGGAGAAGCTAAAACTGTTTACTTGTATGATTGGTCTGAGAGTTGTACAGTAAATGATTTTAATAAAATAAACTGTCTGATCTCGCCATCTACAGGACGGGGAAAGAAGTACCAATAATAAAGAAACATTTTTTAAAAAGGGAATTACAGTATAGCAAAATAAATGCAAAAGCAAAACTTTGTTATTTCAGACTGAACTTCTGGATGCACTGTGTCTGATCCATGATTATGTTCATTTTATTCTGTAAAAATAGCTGTACTTATTATTTTTCATTCTGTTCGTCAATCTTTGATAGCGTGAAGTGCTGTTAACTTAAAAATAAAACATCTGAAACATCACAGAGTAAAAGAATTATCAAATGAAGGAATGATTTTGCTCAGTCTAGACTTACTTGACCATGACGTCTGTTATATTCCACCTTCTGTCCCCAGTGACTACAGAGCAGTCGCCCTAACCTTAGACCTCAGGTGAGCATCTCTCTGGACCCACTGCAATTTGCCTACTGAACTGAGGATTGAGTTGATGATGCCATCATCTACCTGATACAGCAGGCTTACTCCCACTTGGACAAATCAGGAAACACAGCACGGATCTTGTTTTTTGATTTTCTGAGTTCTTTTAACACCATTCAGTTCAGCCCTATCTGCTGAGGGACAAGCTCCAAAACATGTGGGTTGTGATGCCTCCATACCCTCCTGGATTATTGATCACCTGACAGACAGAGCGCAGTCTGTGTGGCTGAAGGGATGAGAGTCGGTTTTTAAAACATTGTGTGAATCATGAATCTACACGACCATAATACTAAAGGGAAGGGGAAAATATAGTTAATTGTGCAAAATAAAAGAAAAATAAAAATCTGTTGTCATCACAAGGCACAGTAATTAGTGTAATGGAGTCCACAAACAAATGTGAATAGAATAGAAATGATTTGGTTCAGGGTTTGGTTATAACAAATATCTCAAACCTTGAAAATTGCTTTGATTTGTAAATAATGTTGCATAATATATATTTTTTTCTCCCACTTCTGGGCTATTTTGTGTGGATTCACGATGTAATAAATCCCAGTTATGTCCGTTTCAGTTCCAGGTTGTGACACTTGGTGACACCAGGTTGTGGCCTACTGCAGATTGTGAACAAGTTTGGTTACACATTGATGAGGTTATTAAATCCATCCATTCATTATCTTAGCCGCTTATTCCTGTCCCCAGGTTCATGTGAGAGCCGGTGCCTAACCGGCGGCATAGGGTGCCAATCCAGGGCACCAATCCATCATAGGGCGCACACACACACACACTCACACACTAGGGGCACTTTAGAGACACCAATTAACGTAATATGCATGTCTTTGGACTGTTGGAGGAAACCTGAGTACCCGGAGTAAACCCACGCAGACACGGGGAGGACATACAGACTCTACACAGAAAAACCCCAGACCACCCCACCCGGGGATTGAACCCGGGACCTTCTTGCTGTGAGGCGACAGTGCTAACCACTACACCACCGTGTCGCCCAGATATTAAATCCAACCGTATTATATCAGATCCAGTGGTATAGTCCGATATCAAATCAGTGCCTTATGGATTGAAATTGTATTATAATCACATCGTGTACACTGGTGCATCTCAAAACATTAGCATGATCTGGAAAAGTTCATTTTTTTTGTTCATAATGTAAATCAAAAACATAAACGGTCATATTTTATATTCGTTACACGTAAAATGAAATATTCCAAGCATTTATTTTTTTGTTTTTAATTTTGATCATTATAGATTAAAGCTCATGAAAATCAGAAATCCAGTATCTCAGATTATCAGAATATTTCACAAGCTCAAACAGATAAGGATGTACAATACTGAAACATCCAACTTCTCACACGTATGTTCATTTGTACACTCAACACTTGCTTGGGGCTCCTTTACCATGAACGAGATGTTACTGAACCCATGTTGCTTTGATAGTGGCCTTCATCTCGTCTGTACTGCCGGGCCGTGTGTTTCTCATCTTACTTTTGACAGTGCATAATAGGTTCTCTATGGGGTATGATCAAGAGGAAGACGAGAAACACCTGCTGGAAAAGGAAATCCATATCTCCATAAAGCTTGTCAGCAGATGGAAGAATGAAGTGCTCTAAAATCTCCTGGTAGACGGCTGGGTTGATGTTGGACTTCATAAAACACAGTGGACCAACACCAGGAGATGACATGATACCTCAACGATCACAGACTGTGGAAACTTCACACTGGACTTCAAACACCTTGGATTCTGTGCCTCTGCACTCTTGATCCAGACCCTAGGACCTTGATTTCCAAATGAAATGCAAAATTAAGATGAAATACTTTGGACCTCTGTCCAACAGTCCAGTTCTTTTTTTCTCCTTAGCCAAGGTAAGATGTTTCTGACGTCGTCTCTGGTTCAGGAGTGGTGTGATATTAGGAATGCCGCAGTTGTAGACCCTTTCATGGAGATGCCTGCCTTGATGCACTGAAACCAGCCTCAGTCCACTGCTCGTGAAGCTCTGCAAAGTTCTCGGACTGACTTTTCTTGATGATAGTCTCAAGGCCATGGTCATCCCTGTTGCTTGTGCACCTTTTCCACGTCCAGCCAACTTCCCGTTAATATGCTCTGATACAGAACTGTGTGAACAGCCAGCCTTTTCAGCACTGACCTTCTGTGGCTTATTTTCCTTGTGAAGGTTGTCGATGCTCGTCTTCTGGACAAGTCAGCAGTCTTCCCCATGATTGTGGATGTGTGTGATGAACTAGACCTAGAGATACACGGTGTATAAACTGTTTGAATTGTAATGCACTCAAACTCGAAATAAAATATGCTAATAATCTGAGATACTAGATTGCTGATTTTGATGAGCTATAAGCCATAGGGATCAAAATTAAAACAAAAATGTCACTTTACATGTAATGAATATAAAACATATATATGACAGTTTACCTTTTTGAATTAAATTATGAACAAAAATGAACTTTTTTCCACAATATTAAAATATTTTTTAGCTACACTAGTAAGTCTGAAATTTTCTCCTCCAGTAATAAAAAACATTTGACTAGTCTTGGGTTACTCGAGAGCATATTTTAATATCGCCACCAGACGGCAGTGCTGTTGCACCGAGTTGTTTAGACACAGCTGAAGTCATGAAGTTGGATAAACTACAGACTGTCTGTGCTATAAACCTGACTCTGGGCCTCTTCAGCTGACACGCAGCAGCTTGCACAAATAAATCGGCCCGAAGTTTGCGCACAGATGTGGGAGGACGAGTTCCCCGAGTGGCGGCTGAGGGGCGAAGTGGAAAGTGTCCAAGAAAAGGCCAGTGAAGCTGCTGAGGTCCTGCACTTGCACGGTGATGTCCATCTCCTGCTGAGCGACGCTGAGCGCCCGCTCCACCACACACTCGTTCTGCAGCTGAGACAGAGAGCAGGTGGAGTAGAGCAGCTCTCCGCCCGGACGAGTGGCCCGGAGCCCCGCCCTGAGAGCAAGGACAAGGACAAGGACGAGCACACGTCAGTCTCCAACTACACACTGTTTATTTTACACACTTACATTAAACTCATTATCATTGTGATGACTTATAATTTGGGTCACATTCTGCAAATGAGCAAGATCTTTATTATTATTGATTTCTTTTTAAAAAGGTTGTATACTTTTACTTTCTTGGTGCACAGCTTTTGTAAACATGTTGTTTCTACTTTATTCATTCACCACATCTGTGCCCTTTTGGAAATTCAGTGCAGGTTTAATCTTATAAAAAAGCTTACCACTGAAATATTTAATGTTTTAAGATTTTACACTGTTTTATGATCCAACGCTAAAAATAATATTATCATCATCTCAGCAAGTGAAAATATCCTGAATAGCAAATGATCTAATAATGTGTATACTTTTCTGTACTAATTTCTATAAACTAAAGCCTGAAATTAGTCAAAGTGTCCAGTGATAAACTGAAGAGTCCTGTACCTGATGAGAAAGATTAAATAAACCTTTCTATATTATGCTTTACTACAACAAATAATTAATGATTTATTAATTTTATATCTAATAATTTAATGATTAACTACAACTAATAAGCAATCATGAATGGTGTATTTATTTGTGTGAATTATCAGTTAACTGGTTAATTATTAGTTAATCTGTTTGTATCTATTACAAAAGAATGACAGAATTTCAATTTTGAGATTTTTTGTAACTTTATGTCTCTGTTAAATTCAGTTTTTTTGTCATTTTCCTTGGCTGTTTTGGATTTTATTAAGTTTTGGCATCCAAGTTTAATTTCACAATTCTATTATGAAGTCTTAGTCAGAAGGGAAAACCACAGCAGCGATCTTCTAACTTCTTCCACTTTGGACTAATTGAACAGGACATTTCTGTTTTTTTGTGGTTTTTTATCAGAATCCTATCCACAGAAAAACAAAGAATCCTCCACTCCACTTCAAGAATGAACATGACAAAGACCATGAGCATTGTGTTAATATTCATTCATTCATTCATTCATTCATTCATTATCTTAACCGCTTGTTCCTGTCCCCAGGGTCACAGGAGAGCCGGTGCCTAG
>JAOVVH010000029.1:1221472-1235284 GCA_028566435.1 Scorpiodoras heckelii | reverse complement strand
CTCTCTCTCTCTCTCTCTCTCTCTCTCTCTCTCTCTCTCTCTCTCTCTCTCTCTCTCTCTCTCTCTCTCTCTGCCATTCAGCTCAGTAACTCCATTTGGACATAAAACACATCATTTTTATCCATTTCTTAGTCAAACTCTTCCTGCTTAGCTTTGTGAGAAATTCCTTTTATGTTCCCACTGTTCATGCTGTCATCTCCTAATGATGAAGCGATGTGTCCTTCCTGAACAGGTCGACTCTTTTAGGCAAACTTTGAGTGCTGATTTTATGTTCCTCTTGTAAAAAATATCAAATAACTGCTGCGTCTCCTCGGCAGCCGTGTCTGCGTAAGGAACAAAACACCCGGTGTTATGCTGTTGTGGTAAAATAATCACCGATGGGTGGTGGTGGCGTGATGAAGCAGACTTACTGCTGTCACCCTACAGTTTGTTGTTTTCTTGTAACAGTATGTTCTATGAACGTGTTATCACTATTATATCATCGATTTGCCAACGTTTACAATAGTTTATAACCGGATTAAGAATGAGATGAGAGAACAGAGCCAAATGATCCGACTGGTTGGAAAGAGCTGGAATTCTCATCACTAGTAATGACTAACACTTGATACTGACTCAGTGTGCTCTGGTACGAGTTACAGACTTCTACATCTATAGTCGTCAGTGCGTTCAGTCAATAGGAACGTGCTGTTTTGTAGTTAAGAATAAGTCAGATTAGGTCATTTAGAGAAAAAAAAAATCCCATCCCTATTCCTGCCTCGCACCCAGTGTTCCCAGGATAGGATCCGGATGTGGCATGATATGACCTGCAGCTTGGTTGATATTTAGGTCTGGATGGACTGTACAGGTCATTTTGTATTCGCTCTCTCTCTCTCTCTCTCTCTCTCTCTCTCACTCTCTCTCTCTCTCTCTCTCTCTCTCTCTCTCTCTCTCTCTCACTCTCTCTCTCTCTCTCTCTCTATCTCGCTCACTGAACTCTCTTGCTGCTAAAGAGTGCAAAGTTTCAAAATTTATGACGTGAACTGTGTCACACTGCTGGACACAAATGAAGTTTATGAGGCAAGAAATTTCTTCAGGCAGGACAATTTACTGTCTTTTTGTCTCATGAAATTCACATTCTCAGGTTCATGTGACAAAAAGTAGGAGAAATTGGTTTATAAATGGAATAATAATAATAATAATAATAATAATAATAATAATAATAATAATAATAATATAAGGAATAATACATTCAATAATAAATAAATAATATAAGAAATAACAATTAATTTTAAAAAATGATTTAAAAAATAAATGAATAAACAAATAAAACATGTTAAACAACAATAAACAGGTTCCTGAAATTAAGTTAGTTTTATTTCAAGGCTAACCTCCACTTTGTTTTCTTAATTTGCTCTCCAAGAACCAATCACAATCCTTCCTGTCCTTAGGCTAACTCCGATTGGTTGGATTGTGAAGATGACTAGAATGGAAGTTTTTAGAAATAACACAAATAAGACCTTAAGGATAGATTAATACTGTTAAAAATTTGAATATTGTTTAGCATTAACAGATATGCATTTTATACGACAATTTGTGATCTTATGACAATTGCCAAAGTTATGAATCGTTAAAGTTAAGGTGCGTGATGGGATTAGGACAAGGGATTAGGATTTGTGTGAGTGAGGATAGATGAAAATTCACTTATCATACTTTTATAAACTTAGCCAGTGTTGTGCTACTAGATTTAGGACATTACGCTGCCAACAATGCAAGTTACATGCCGAGCGAGGCTTCTTGGCTGTCCATCATTCACAAAATATGTTGAGCGTCGACTCTCTGAAGTGTGCAAAGCATCAAAAAATCAGCAGTGCAGGACTGGAGAAGTTTCCACCAGAATTCCAGATCAAACGTTCCAGTCCACTCCATCCTTAAAGCGTAGGAACAGTGTTTCTTTCTTTCATTCCCAGAGCTGCTGGTGCACCTGGTAGTGTTTTAGAAGCACCTCAGAGCTCCTTGTGTATCAGAGCTTTTCTCATGCGAGTGTTGTCGGTGCCCGTGGGGTCGAAGCAGGCGGCCCTGATCATGAGGAGCTCCAGAGAGAGTGTCTGTGATGGCCTCTGCGCTGATTAAAGCCTCGCTCGGCCAGTTCCACTCTGGCACTTCCCTCCGCCCTCAGGCTCAAACCCGTTAAAAAAAAAAAAAAAAACAGGAAAGCAGGACCGCCACATGATCGTGACAAATATGGGAGCGAAGCCTGGTATCAGGGCTCAGGATGCAAATGAGGGTGAGAGTGTTGGCCACTTTCGCCACTCCATTTTTGGTCGAAATGGAAAATCTTACATAAAAGCTCACGGGATACGAAAATTAGTCAGATAGATTATGTTTCTTTCCAAACCTGGAAGCTAATCCTGTATCCAAATATGCAAAAAAAAACAAAAAAACAATGCAAAATGTTTAAGTTGGACAGGTGAGGCCTGAAAGTGGGGAAACACCCATGGATCTTTGGAGTTAAGAAGGATAAGAGCCAAATTACTGAAAGGATCAACTTGCTTATACTACCGAAATACTGATTAAAAAATAGATCAAATACTCAAAACAGCCAAATGGTCAAATATACAAATAGTCATATTGCTTATTTGCAAACACTCCCTCAACTGGTCATATACTCAAATACTCTCAGAGCTTTTTCTCAAACAGACAAATAGTCAGATGTCCAGATACTCCAATATTCAGTATTTAAATTGCTTATACTTAAATAATCAAAATGCAAATAGCCAAATTGCTTATCTTGACAGATGGTCAAATACTCAGATTGCTTATCAGATGGGCAAATACTCAAATGGACACAAACTCAATTTTTTTACACTCAAATACTCAAAAGTAAAGCATTCTCAAATGGTCAGCTAATACTCAAATGCTCACCATTCATGTTCACTAAGCACTTTATCCTGGTCTGGGTGGCGGCTAAATCATCTCCAGTTCCCGTTCATCACCAGGCACCATACACAACACGTGTCACACGTGTCCACACCGGTCGATTTTGTGTAGCCAATTGTTCAACTGGCGGAAACCCAGACTGACATGAGGAGAACATATTAAACTCCATACAGAATAACCCGAGCTCAGGATCCTGGGGACACTGAACTGATGGGCTTACAGTTACTCTACAAAGTCATGCTAAAATACTCCATAATCAAATACTCAAACGGCTATGATTTTTTTGATTTGTTTGGGATTGGTGAGAAATCCCTCTGGAGCAGGTGGGAGTGGGAGTTCTGCCCGTGCAGATCTTTGTCAGGATGTCTGGTCATCACCTACAGCTCAAATATGATGGAAAAAAAGAGTGAGGTCTGCATTCTTTCACTGCACCTCTCTCGGCCACTGCCATTAGAGGTGTTTCATGTGCCAGCTTTACCTGTCAGAAAAGATGAGGTGTCTCAGAGAGGGATCGGCCGTCCTAAATCAGCCGAGCAATAAAACGCACCTGGTGCGAGCCTGAGCGCTGCCAGACACGCTTTCATCGCAGGGTGTGAACTCCAGCCTGCACATGTACGAGTACTGAGTAATGTATTTACTGTATCAGCGTTCACACTGCTTCATCAACGTCAGTCTTCACCCAGCGAGCGTTTTGAACTCCCCTCTCCTGCGTGCACTTCCTCGGTTTACGACGGTCTGCATTTTGACCTCGTTCAGACATCTAAAGTGTCAATTCCACTACACGCTGAAGTGCTCGTGGTGCAAAATTCTCGGCTAATCGCGGCACGTCTGCTAGCGTGAAATCCGAGCGTATAATTTAATAATCCCTCTCAGGGAGAAAGCAGGATCTCATTACTGTCAGATTCGAGTCGCTGCAGAGTTTCAGCGGTGGTGAACGCTGCCAGGAAGACGATTTAGCTCTGCAGGACTCCTCTTTTCCTGTTCTTCTTTTTTTTATTTACGATAGTAGAGTGGATAGAAGACTATCTATTCATCATGTCAGTGAATAGACAGTAAAGATAATCAGTCATTAACTGTGTTTATTAAAGTACTCGAATGTGTATTAGTTCATTAAAATCTGATGACATAGATTGGTGTTTGAGATAAATTTGTTATTACAGCATTAAAATCTCAAAAACGTGTCTATTTGGAGGCGGAGCTATCTATAAACTCATCGATGAACAATCTGTCTGATAAAATTAGCTGGCTATTTCTCATTTACCGAATCTTACTGGTTAGCAAAATTTCTATATTGTGACAAGTTTTGCTAATGATGAACAATTTGTGAAGAATATGACGATACAAAATAAGACTCAGAGGTCTATGTTTGCTAGCAGTTAACTAGCAGGCTAGCAAACATAGCTAATGCTAGTCATGAACTCAATCTTGGTTGTTAAGGTAATGTTATAGTTTGACAGAATTGGCTACTGTTTCTAGTAAAAAGAAAGGTTAATTAACTACAAAAATTACTCATGTTAGCTAGTTGGCTAGTTACATGACACAGCATGAGGATAGCTATATAGCTATTCTCTAATTTGAGTATTGTACATTTTTGAAACACTATATCCTGGTATTTTTGGTGTAAACATGTAGCGATACTATTTTAAGTTGTCTCAAGGACATAATATTAGGTGGTTTAAGCATTAAAACACTAAAATGTAAATGTTTAAACGGCAAATCTCAGATGTTTTCTTGCATGTGCCTCAGTCGGTACTTTTATATAATTGATGCAGCTAAGTCCAGGCCAAACCGATGAAGCAGCCAGCATTTTCACTCCACACACACACACACACACACACACACACACACACACACACACACACACACACACACACACACACAAACACACACACACGGATTCCTCAGGTTAAGTGCTTGCACAACTCAGCAGTTTGGAGTTCGGCCTTTTATTTTTGCCACTCAAATGCTGCGGCCGCTGTTTGCATTCTACTCCACGAGGCTGACTGCTCAGTGTGTGTATCTGGCCACTTCCTCTCACTGCCACATCCTCTGTTGCAGACCACACACACACACACACACACACACACACACACACACACACAAACAGTGTATGAGGAGATGCCAAAATATACACACACATGCAATTGTTGTCTTGTGTTTTGTCATGTGACTAACAAATATAGGACATACTGTATACTACATACCTGCATTGCTAGCGTATAATTTTTTAACAACCTATATATATACATATGTGTGTGTGTGTGTGTGTTTTGTTGAAATGAACTTTAACATCTAGCTAAATGTACATGTGACTTTATTTAGATTTAATCTAATCAGACAACACCAAAATCGTTGTCTAAATCTGATTTGGTATCAGTACACCTCCTCGGCTCTGCCTCCTTGTGTTTGCTACAATTGTAATTTTAACAAATTGACAGAGATGATAATATGATATAAAATGATTCAACTTTTTACCTAACAGCATGTAATGAATGTAATGTTTAATTTCTCTTATATGACAGCAATCTGTTATTACAGAATGACATGTCTTACTTTTTATCCATTTACTGTCCCATTTAATGTTGCAGAACGTCTGTGGAACAACTTAACTGCTTCTCATGTTACTGAGAAACCGTAAAGCATAAACCCCTTTGTCCTGAAGATGTCAGAAACCTTACACATTAAAGTTACAGCTTTACCTCTGACTGTTACAAAGTGCTGACACTGGAGACTCCTTCCATGACATTACATAATGTACAATTACACACATTTTGTGTCTAGCGCTCCCATCTTATACGTCCCTGTGAATGAGCTGTTACTACAGAAACGATAACATATTAGAATGAGCACATTAACATAAACCTGTGATTTGCAGCTGAACTACTGTCAGAGCTGCTGTTACAGAGAATTAATCAACACCTCCTCTTCTGACCAGTCAGAATCCAGAACTCAGAAGTGTGGACCGTGGTGGATAATTGATGTTTTATTGACATCAGTGTACAATTTTTAATTGCGTGGTTGCTCTGCTCCACAAAAAAAAAAAAAAAATTGCACATGAAGGATGACTAAATGTGCTGAAACGAATAAAAAAGCAAACACGCAGCTGTATTTTTGCAAGATGCGACAGGGAGGAAAGGAATTTACTACTACAAAATCCCAAATCTCTCGTCTCTACACATATCCAGTGAGAGATTTGGTTTGTTTAACGCCCGAGTCCTGTTGCTTTTGAACGCCATCCTGAACAAACAGTTTTAGCAGCTTCATCGAAGTGGCTTTGCCTCTTGCTATGATAACCAAATACAGCTTGTGATTAAATGCATTTCAGGAGGGAATGACAGAAAGGGAACACTTGGGTGAGCAAGTCCTTAAATGGGAATAAATTAAAGGGGGAGAGGGGCAACAGAGGAGATACGGTTTCACTCCAGAGGAGTGAAACCTGACAGGAAAAAAAAGGCAGGAGATGGAGCTTTATTTATAAACAGTCTATATATAAAAAGAATCCTGAGCAGCAAAATATTGAAATCAGTATGGAAAGACGTTACGCTATCATGGTCTACATAATGATAAAACATTTTAAGGTGCAGCATGTTAACATACCCATAACCTTACACACCGTTCCTCTCAAAAACAGGTTTGTTTTGGCCACCTGAACGCACAATTTAGCATGTTCCAATCATGACTAAGCAAAGCTCATCCTCCCATCCAACATCTCTACCTTTCCAGATGAGTCCTCGGGTCATTGCACTCTGACAGCCTGGACAGCGTATAGCTTGTGTACTCTAGCTCACGTCTCATTTGTTCAAATTAAGCTCAGGGTAGAGGGAAAAAAGGGCAGCCATTAGTGCGTCTGGATGAACAAACGGCATTCAAAGAGTTTCCATGTCCTGGCCGAGCCGTTCAAAGGCCCCGACGGCACCATGATTAATGCATCTGACCTGGCAATTGCAGAAGAATACGGCTTATTGTATTAAACAACCACTTCCAGCCACAAAAAAGGCTGGTGTGCAATAAACCTATTTAACGTACTTCACTTTCAAAAAGGAAAAAAAAAAGAAAAAGAATAAAAAGATCTAGTGGGAGATGATCCGATAAAGAGAAAAAAGGTAATAACATCGTTCATCTGGGTGAATGGGTGAGAAAGCAGAAAGGGAGGGGGAAAAAATGAAACAATCAAGAAAAGCAAGTCCAGCAAGACAGAAACACGGCCCTGTTCACCTTCTCAGGCTTTTTTCAAAGCTGAAAAAAAGCTTTTTGTGAGATATTTGAGGCTCTGGCGTTTAAACAGATCCAGACTCCGGACTACCCCATTGCCCTGTGGCACTCTTACTCCGGCTGTGGCACAATCAGGGCTAATTACCCAGCAGTGTCAAAGGCTAAGCTTACAGGGACAATTTTGTGGCTAAAACAGGGCTAGAAGGACAATTACGCTGCATTTTGCAGTCAGTGAGAGAAGGTGAAGGGGCGCCGGGGTGTATCAAAAACCAACGGGTCAGTGGTCTTTTGTTGTGACCACAAAGGAGACAAAATGAGTCCAGCTCTTAAAGTGTAACATCCATGGCACCATGGTTTACCACAGTGTTACGGGCAAAAGTCTCAGAGTAATAGGGAGAGAAGTGTGTCCAAGCTTTACAACGTGTTATAGGTTACAGACATGTTTCAGAGCTTCATTTCTGTGTTGTGAACAAGTCTAAAGCATTGAAACCCAGCTCTAGACATCCACAAGCAAACATTTCTCAGCTCGCAGGGACAGAGGGTCTTTTACACTGTTGCGCTGACCCCTATTAAGGTTGGAGCCTAGGTCAGCTCAGGTCAAAGTATACACTTTTTAAGGCATAGTAACAGGACACTGCCAGTTGAGTGTTAGTCTGTCACACACTCGCTTTTACAAATTTGTAAACATTGGCAATGGATATTTAAAGTTGCGCATGGTAAAAGGAATAGCCTGCCGTTTTTCAAAACTTTTCCAACTAATCTCTATCCACCGTGTATGTATCATACATGCCGTACAGAAAATCTCAAAACTTGCTTAGAATAAATTTTATGTCTCTGCTGAGACTATATAATGCACATTCGATATACACGGAAGTACCAGAAAAACTGGTACAGCAGCCTATGCAACATACATAACAGCCCCACCTACGCATGTCATTAGTTGTGTCCACCAGTGTGTATATAAAGCAATAGACATCTATGGAAGCTTCTAGAGCTGTTTCCACTGTGAGAATGGCAAGTTATCATGACTTTGCAATTTTCAACGCGGTTTAATAGTTGGAGCTCTTGAGATAACAATTCATAACATTTCAGAGGTAGAAGCAAAGTTTGGATTTTCACGTATGAGCGTTTCAAGGGTGAACCGTGACTATAAGAATTCCTGCAAAACCTCAAACTTATGGCAGCAGCATGTCTGCTGGCGAGAATCATTTCACGTGATAGACGTGTAACACTGTGTAATCAGAATTCAATGCTGGAGCCTCAACAAACACCAGCGTGAGGACTGTGCAACATTCCCTCCAAGATCCTGTGGGGGACCTACCAAATATTGTTTATTGCTAAGTTTTGGTACTTAAGTGTATATTCTGAAACTATAAATTTGTTAGATTTGAGACTGAAGCAAAACTCATGTAATAGATTTTTCTGTACTTAACTTTACAAAAAATTTCCACATTTATTGTAGTTCTGCTTACTTATGGTTCTGTGGAAACATAATGACAAATTCCTCGCTTTCATAAAGTTGCTGCAACTTTAAAAGTGCCAATTAAACAGAACTGAGAGCGTCATTTAAAAACGCCATTGACTGAAATATTTATGAAAGCGGATTACAGAAATATGTGTTCCCTAAATTAACATCCTTTCAGCTCGACAACTGCCCTTAGACTTCCATTGTAAGTGAGTTTAGAGTACATATGTCTTACATTGGCTTTTTTTTTCAGGACAGAAAACATGTTGAAATCCTTGTGATAATCATGCGTATACTACACATGCATTGGATAAAGATTAAGTTGAAAAACCTTCCTTTAATAACACATTTGGTGCATTAACACATCAACAGCTCTTTAACTGTAAAAGCATATAGATCACGTTGTACAACAGAGCCCATAATGACATAGCAGTTTTGAGCAATTATCGTCTGACGTCCAGATGGTAACAATATTCTTGCGCATCTTTACATACTCCCCCGCCCTTTCACACTCTCTCTGTGTCACGCACACACTCACACAACTTTCTCCCACCATCTCTTTCACTATCACGTGCCCATTAAACATCACTGCCTCTGACAGGTTTATGTGGTCCAAACATATACAACAACTCAGATCTCACGACTCGGGATGAAGATTCACGCCAATGGCATGCCATTAAGAAGTTTAAAACACACTCATCACCATTAGAGGAAGGTCTTTTCCAATCACACTGTTGGATTTAGCACATTTGTGGAAAAAGGTGATGGAAGATTCGTAAATCATGTTTTCTGGCCAGGAAAAAGCTAGTTAACAATTAAAGGTTACAGTTCGGCTAGCTAGTAAAGAGCTATACAACAAACTGTGTAAACAAACACTGACATTGGAAATGGCAATAATATCCACAATATATATATTTGTTTCAGTAGTGTTCATAAATTAGCTGACCTTTAAGACAAAACTATCCAGAAACAAGAGCAAACCATCCTCAAAATTAATAATTTCCCAAGAAATGTTGTAAATTAGCTGAATTTCAAAACAAAAACATGCGGAAACAAGATAAAATCATTCAGAATATATACATTTTCCTCAGAAATGCTGGTAAATTAGCTGAGAATTTAGTTATCTAGCAAACAGATGTAAAGCAAACCTTTGGAAATATCAGCATTTTCCTCAGAAATGTTGGCAAATGTGCTTAAAATCTTAGCTAGCTAGGAAACAGCTATTACGTCTTTTACGTAATTTAGCTATATAGCTTTTAAATTTAGCTATATAGCTAGCAAAGTGCTGTAAAGTCTTTGATAGAGCCAATGTAAAAAGACACTGATGGCTGTTTGCTAGCAAGCTAAATTGACAAGCTAATTTAGCAACATTTCTGAGACAATCATGACAGATTACGATAGTAGAACAAAGTCAACAGACAAAGTAAAATACAGTGGCAGCATAAACAAGACAAAACAACCTGGAATATCAACATTCTCCTCAGAAGTGTTGATAAATTATCTGAAAATTTAGCTAGCTAGCTAGTAACCAGCTGCTAGGTGTTTTATAAAACAATGTGAAACTGTTCCCAGTGAGAGAGGAAAATCAGAAAACATCCAGGATTTCAACTTTTTTCTCAGAAATGTTGATAAATTAGCTAAAAATGTAGCTAGCTAGCTAGTCATCTTTGATACAGGCAAAGTAAAAATACACCGAGAGCCATTTCACAGCTGGCTAAATTGACAGCAAATTTATCAACATTTCTGAGGAAAATGTTGACAAACAATGTACGCCACGATGACAGCGGAGACAAAATCTGGAATATCAATGTTTTTGTTAGCTTGGTAGCTAAAAACTGTAAAAACGGACACAGTGACAAGTGGAAACAAGAACTATCTACAATATCAACCGTTTCCTCAGAATTGTTGTTAAATTAGCTGACAGTTTAGCTACTTAGTGTTGAAAAAGGTTCAAAAACAGACAATGTATAAACCCTACAGCAGTGAAAACAAAATAAAACCATTCAGAATGTCAACATTTTCCACAGAAGTGATTGTAAATTATCAAGAAAAGACACGGCAGAGCTAAAGTTTCACTGTAATTACACTTATCATCAACCGATAAGACAATATGGACTGCAACATATTGTGAAAGTTATGTCAGAAAGACCTCTGAGGTATCACTGACATAACTTCTAAAGTCATAAATATTACAAAAGTTAGTAGGAGAAATTCTACTAAAATACAATTCAATTAAACAGTACAGTGCATTACTTAAACAGATTACCTTATATGGAGCTTTTGTTTAAACATTACTTCTTTGATAATGCTAAATCATATTAGCACCAAGCTAACCATAATGTACTTTACCATGGCATTTCCGTTCCTGCTAAAGTAATGTGCATTCTGAACAAACAGTATTAAATGGGCTAATAGGCTAATGGGGAAAAAATACTGTTTCTTGGTACAACTTGCCAAAAGAGTGTCTGGTAATCCCGTAAATACATAATGATTTCCTCATGTGACATTCATCAAGTAAATCTCAGTCAGTGAGTCTGTCAGTCATGAACACAAGGGTTTTGTTAGCTTGAAGGAATTTGAAGGAGAAGCGCCATCCGTGGGAAAAGACGCAGAGAAGAAGAGATCAGGAGACGTCCTGAAAAGCCGGGAAAAAATAATACAAGCCATGACATGGACAAACTGAAACACAACGGTCATGACATCCTCTCGGCACTCGGGCTCTCATGAAACTCGTACCCTCAACGCGGTCCACATCTGCTGATTGCGATCGTCTGCTTTGAAGTCCAGCCCGAACCTTTCTATCATTTACATCAGGCTAATTACAAAAATAGAGTTTGGACCAGACTGCTGCATTATCAAATCTAATTCATTCAAACGAGCACAAACACAAACATCTGACAGATCTGAAATGTTCAAGTTAATATATCAAAAGATTTCAAGATTGCTGGTAAAGGTTGAGGCTTTATTTTTGGTCCACCACGAACATAACTGACCTAAACCATGTAGCTCATGTAGCTGTTTCTAATTAATCAGAGGACAATATCACGAGTGTGTAGAAAAGAAAGCTACACAACAGACTGCCCAGTGTTGAACCAAGTCATCATTAACACCTAATTTAACACCCAATACTAGATGAAAAGGAACACAACAAGAGCTAAATCAGTGCAGAACAGCATCAATTTATTACTTTTAGTACTTTAAACTTGATTCAAGTCCATCGGATGGACACAATTCTGACACTGATAATACATTTTGGATCAGTTAGACACAAATTAACGTTAGCTGCTAATTTAATGTAAAATAAAAGCTGACTGGGTGTGATATCGAGTTTCAGATTTAAATCAGAGCCTAAAGGCTTTAATTCGAGACTTCTTAGGTCAGAGTCTACAAGTCACAGAAAAATGTTCAGCGTTCAATTAACGTTCACCAGAGCCACACTTGAACACTGCACATGCTGATTCGGTGCTCTACAGTCATTTCCATTGTGGTCAAATGTTGTCGTTAATGTTTACACACACTTACAAAGGTTTAAAGATGCCTTCACGAAGGACTCGGAAGATCAAAAATGTTCTTTCAAGAGAGATATTTTTAACCAGGGGACATGAGCATCTCCATTTTTTCTGGCATTTCTATGCAGAGGGACCAACTTACACAGTAAAACCCCTCTGTAGCTTACTTACTGCATCACTGCACATTTAACCAGATGCTAAACGCCACACGGTTGTTAATCCAGCACGTGAGGAGTTTGTTTGTTTGTTTATTAGTTTTTAACGTCATTTCAGCATGACAAGTACAAGGTTACATCGATACACAAGTCTTTCATCAGTACAAAAGTTCAACTTTCACACACAGTCATGGGGCAATTTTGTATGTCCAATTCATCTAACTTGCACGTCTTTGGACTGTAGGAGGAAACCGGAGTACCCGGAGTAAACCCATGCACACACCGGGAGTACATACAGACTCAACACAGAAAGGACCAACCCGACCTGGGGATCAAACCCAGGCCCTTCTTGCTGTAAGGCAACAATGCTACCCCCGAGCCACCGTTCCGCCCCCACGTGAGGAGTAAACCATCATAAAGTCAGCTATATCACCTTTTTAGACACCTCTAGAGTCTGGTCAAAGTCAAATGTACTGATGTAACGCACTTCAGACCAACTTCAGCGGACCAAAGTGAAGTGCAGTCAAAGGATGCGAAGGATTTTAAAGCAAAAAGTCCAGTTGGAGTAAAAATAAAGACGAATATGTGGACTTTCGAAAGCTTTCTGAAACTGAAAGAATATACAGAAACTCTCAGAAATACAGAAATCATCAGTCAGTGGAAGCTCTCACATGATAAGGTGCATGCTGATGCATTATTTTTAAAGGTGAAAGACGCACACTGAAGTTAGTAAGGATGTCTGCTTGATGGTTCTACATCAGTAAGAGGAGAAGAAAAAGGACAGTCTGGAACCTTTATTTCTAGGTGATAATTCAGTGTTGTGTGTGATATTTCCACTCTTCCCTCAGCTATTGTTTTTTACATTTCTAAAGTACACAGTCAGTGAGCTCACACTGTAAACTGAGTGTTAAGTCAGCACTGTACACATTAACTCTACACTTTGTCACACCGCTGTCCAGCCCTGCGCTGCACTGCGCTGCACGCGCTCCACGTTTCCAACGCGCACTTGAACCCGCGCCGCCTGCGTCACTGCCCAGGTTTATTCTAGTGGCAGGTAATAACAGCGTTATAACGCTTCTGGGCGCTTATACACTCACACACATCACCCCAAACCCCCGAACCCCGAACCCCGAACCCAGCCCGGTGTAAGCAGAACCAGAGCTAAAGAAAGAAAGTTCATTAAAACGGGGTAGAGAAGTGAAAGCGCGTTACCGGTCAGGCGCCGATTCGCTCCGCTCCTCATGTCCCAAAGGTTAAACACACACACACTCACACACACACACACACTCACACACACAGGCAGTCCTCCAGCTCCTTCACACCGACTTCATCATCCTCACACGCTTAACTCTCTCCACAGTGTGTGAGTGTGTGTGAGTGTGTGTGAGCGAGTGTGTGAGTGTGTATTCTCCTCTTAAACAGCGGCCAAAACTCTTCAAAGGCTTTAATGTGCAGGGAGGCGCCTCCCTCTGTGGCCGTGCCTCTCTCTCTCTCTCTCTCTCTCTCTCTCTCTCTCTCACACACACACACACACACACACACACACACACACACA
>JAOVVH010000029.1:1042860-1054678 GCA_028566435.1 Scorpiodoras heckelii | reverse complement strand
TCTCTCTCTCTCTCTCTCTCTCTCTCTCTCAGTCTCTCTCTCTCTCTTTCTCTCTCGTTACTCATCCTAAAACTGCTCGACTCTGAAAATGCTGCCAAACCCCCTGACTCACTGTTTCTCTAAAGTTTGGGGATTGTTTGACTTTGATGACTTTAATAAAGCTGATAAAATATTTATAAACGGTTTTCAGTAATCCGGGATTTCTAACAGTGACAGGTGAAAGAATGTTGACACTGAGTATTTTATACTGCCAGTAGGGAATTTATAAGGAATAAAGTCTGTGCAGTTAGAGAAACATAATCAACCATGGATTTACTGCTGCCACCCCGAAGCTGATCACGTTCCCATAACCGAATGTTTTATTCCTCTTACACCACAGACACTGGACAATTACACGCTTTCATTAAAAAAAAACCCAACGTCGTACCAGCTATAAACAACTGTTCCCTCACCAGTCTCCCTCTCTCTCTCCCTCTCTCTCTCTCTCCCTGTCTCTCTTTTCCTCTTGCTCTCTGCCCCCCCGTCTCTCTCTCCCTTCTCTATCTCTCCCTCCCTCTGTCCCCCCGCTCAGTTTTGAAGTTCATAAGATACGATAAGATGAACATAGCTTGTTATGTTGATGTTATCGTGAAAGTGTAAACTCCTCTGTCCTGACGATGTCAGAAAACATCTTTCCCTCTGACTGCTCCAAAGCACTAACACTAAAGACTCCTTCCATTCATATTAATTAATGAATTAATGAATTAATTAGGTGATTAATTAGTTAGTTAACTAATTTTCTCACAACGAAAAAGAAATGCATGAGATAATTTCACACTGTGGACCTCTGGAAGCGAAGAAATGTTCACAAAGCATCAAGTTTAACTTTCAGCCTCTGAAGTTTGGTGAAACAGAGGTGGCTGCTTCTTCCGTCTTTGTTAGCAGGAATCAGTCACAGGTAAAGCGCTGAGGCATTGATAAACTCTGTGCACCGACATCATCAACTTTTTGTTCTGCGTCTGTAAGAAGTTACAATGTGGTGACATTAAAGGTCCAGGAAGTGGTCTTAGGTTTCACGAAACAGCCAGAAAAATGGCGTTGTGATGTAGCGTGTGCTCTTCGGTGAGAACCGCAGAGTTTAATTCCAGCCTGTCGCAGACATGAGACACACAGGTGAGGTAATCATGACTGCTCTGAAATGAAAGGGGATGAGTTCAGGCACATTTTCCCCCCGGACTCCAAACCCTGACGGTTTTAAATGACCTGACAAACGCAAGCACAGACTTGCGTCCTTTCAGAGGATGCCATGTGATCCGACAGCTCACCTGAAACGAGTCGGACGACTCCCCGAGCCAAGTCTCACACCTCACCTTTCGACCCCGGTGCCTTTGGCAGGAAGCAGACAGCGCAGAAAAACCGTCTGTTCATCCTGATTTTACTACCAACGTCTACTTTTAAAGGCGACGGCACCTGGAGTCTGTCTGAACGTTTCAATTAACAAGCTTTCACCAACAAGGGTATTTTTGGTTTGTTTGTTTGTTACTAATTTGCAACCGTTTTTCACACTCGGCTTTCGCAGGTTCGGAGCTGTTCAGGAACGGGGCTACAACAGAATTTCAGCTTCCTTGTAACTGCGGACATGGCAGTCGTCCGGAAAAGAAAAGGACATTAAGGTTTAGAGTTGACTCTGAGTTTTGTTTATGATAAGGACATTTCTTTTCCTCCAAAATATCTTTTTATTCCTAGTTTCAGTGCACTCTATACATTGAGAGGCATAACTAGTGTTCACATCAAATCAAGTCCATTTTATTAACAAAACTTCAAAATAAACTATTTTTGGGCACAGGTTCAGCCCGAGTCTCTGATTATGCTGTGAAAAGTGCGGTCACTGGTAAGTTGTAAACTCGCAGCAAATTGTTCTGTTTTCAGATGAGAGAAAATAAATGATGCCAAAATTTCTGCAAAAAATTAACGCCAAAAACACACCCTGTTGCGCTGTAACAGGAAAATAATCAACACTGAGGTGCGGTGTGATGAAGCACAGTTACAGTAACCACCCTGACGTCACTTATTTTCCCCAAACGGCACATCTCAAAGTGTTTCAAAACTCTTACACCACAAGCAAAGAATATCTGTTAATAAAAATCAACACGTCCTCTTCTGACCAATCACAATCCAGAATTCAACCACAACAACAACCACAACCACTACTGTGTGTTCGTGTTCATGCTGTCACAGAGTGTGACTGTTGACTGATAAGTTTTTTCTGTTTATGCAAATTCGATTCCTCAGCCAGGAATGTTATTTGCATTTTAAATGCGTCGCGTACCAACCGAAAAACAAGCCTCAAAAAAAATCTTCTAAAGAGTTAAGAAAAACTCTGATGTTTTATAGATTCCTTTATAAAAACTTTCTTTCCAAAATGAGGTCCTCTCACGTCTGGTGAAAGTGAGCGCCGTGAGCCGGGGCGGTGACCTGCAGGTACCGGAGCAACAATACGGCGCACAAAGGCGCCTAATTAAATTTCCCTTCCGAAAGGAAATTCACTGTTGTCCTGTAAAAACAGTATTTTAATGAGGGCTTAGAAGAGTGATAAGCCCTTATAGGCCTCCTACAGATGGTAATGTATTGTATTATCTGTCTAAATATGGACCCAGGCCAGTAGCAGCTCGGCTTCTATCCATGCCAACAGCCATAAAAAAAAAGAAAGAAAGAGAGGAAAAAAAAAGGACAGGAGTCTCTGATGGCGCTAACAGAACCTTGGCGCGGTGGCTTAGCTGAAAGTAAAAAGGGACATTGTTCTGGGAAAAGTAATAAATTACACGAGCCGCTGCTTGCGTGCAATATAAGAAGTCTATCTGATAAACGTGTTGACAATAAAAAAGGAAAAGCAGAACCAGTTTTGGACAAAAAAATGTGCTGTTAATCTGTAAACAGACTCCTTTAGCGAGAACATGCTGATAAATCGGGTTTATAACAAGCCACAATATTCACTTCATTCAGGAGCAGCTTGCTGAGGGAGGCAGGACTTTTCCACATAAACTGCAGCAGGAAAAATGGTTTCTGAAGAAAACAATCCCATCACTCCAAATAAAATCTTTCAAAAATCTGATTTATTTAAAAAGAAGTTCATTCAGATTTTCTGGACTGACGTCTTCTGAGTGATTAAATGTAGCTAACATAGCTAGCTTTTCACAAAATTACTAAACACCTAGCTGTTGTAATAAGCCTGATAACCTCAATAAACCACCTCTTAACCTTTTCTAGCTGCGTTATTACAAACATTTGCTCTGTTTTCAATTGTATTTTTATGTAGTGTAGGATTGAAACTAAAATCTGAAGTAAAATCTCAAAGCTGAACATCGGGGTTCATTTAGATTTGGTATTAGATTAATAAAATACTAAAAAATGTCACAAAATAGTAATAAAAAAGGTAAATAATTACTAACACAAAAATCTAGCAAAATCCAAAGTTGAGTAAGAGAAAGAATTGTTTTATTGACGGTTCATAAATTCAGCTTCAAGGACACCAGAGACCATAAGAGGTCTTTATTTTTATTTTTACTTTTATTTTTGTTTTTTTTGTAGTGCAATTCAAAATCTTAAACTGTTTAACTTTCTTTTTTAATTAAGATTAAAATATTTCCTTTTTAACAGAAAGGTCAGGAATAGAAATACATTAAGCATTATTTACAATAATAATAATAATAATAATAATAATAATTATTATTATTATTATTATTATTATTATTATTATAAATAATATGTTTTAAATTTTATTTGGTTGAGCAGCATTAGATTTTTTTATTAAAAAAAAGGGGGCATAATAGCAGCTTTTTCTTTTCTTTCTATTCTTTCTTTGCATACTTTTTATTCATTAAGTGTTTTCTGGAGCATGTGTAAACATAACTATACAAGAACTTTCAAAACATTCAAAACATTTCTTTTCCTAAGCTTCAACATTTTTCTAGATCAAAATAAACAAACAAGGACAAAAAAACCACATCAACACATCCAGGTGATGAAGGTGTACAGCAGGACGCAGCAGGATGAAGTCTCCACCGCGATGCTTTAGACCCGTGCAGGTGCTTACACTTTATTACAGGCAGGGGAGAGCTGCAGGGTTTTCAAAATGTACTCTGTGTGTGTGTGTGTGTGTGTGTGTGTGTGTGTGTGTGTGTGTGTGTGTGTGTGTGTAGATCTGGCAGTGGGATAAAAAGAAAAACGTAAGAGAGGTAGGCTGCAACCTCCCGCCAGCTCCAATTACTGAGCCAAGTGTAGCCTAGCAGGCAGGATGACGGGCCTAATCAGAACCCTGCTGTACGAAATCGTTCTCCGTCTTCACACACCACAGCAGTGTGCTCCAAACACACACTCACACTACACAGTCGGAATACACAGTGGGAATACACTCTCGGAATACACTCTGGAAATACACTCTCGGAATACACCCTAACAATACAAGGTGGGAATACACTCCCGGAATACACACTGGGAATACATTCTCACAATATGCTCTTGGAATACACACTCACAACACACCCGTTGGCGACCCCTAAACGGGAATTGCCGAAAGAAGAAGAAGAAGAAGAACACACAGTGGGAACACACACTCGGAACACACACTCACAATACACAGTCGGAATACACTCTCGGAGAACACGCCACCCCGACTCCAGATATTTTCACACTCATTCTCATGAAGGCAAACACACTTCATCCCAGAGGAAGATTGTTAATAAATGGAATAATATCACTTAACACTTAACAATAACCTGAGTTCTGATTGCACTGTAATGGAACAGAAGCCAATCAATAATCATAATAATAACTAAATAATAATCGAGTTTCTTTCTGTTTATCGTAAGCAATCATTTTTCCTATAACCCTCCTCCACACCCAGCTTAAAGCCTTTTCCATCAGAACATTTCTACATTTCTACATTAAAAACCCAGAAACTTCTTAAGATCCAAAACAAACAAACAAACGAAATAAACCAAACATAACAAAAGTACAGAGAAATATTACAGAACTTTTTAATAGGTAAAAAAAGAGCGAAATACAGAGTGTTAGAATTGACTGTAGAGGATATTCAATTGTACAATGCTAGTTTTGTCATCAAAACAAACAAACAAACAAACAATCTGATGGTGAACTTTGTAGCTTTAATGTTCTGTTGCAAATGTTAGAAAATGTTTTACCGACTTTTGAATTATTAACAAAATAAACCTAAGACATTTCTTATCATTTTGGCTTCTCAGCTCTGAGACATGTAAAGTGGTCTTTAGGTTATTATTTCTTTCTTTGTTTGTTCTCTATATAAAACAGCTCTTTTATTCTCATACGACTAAACATTTCCTATTAAAGTTTCCTGACTAAATTTAAAGCATAAGCGGGAAATAAAATCAGAACTCAGTCCAGATCTGGACACGGTGTTGACGTATATTAGTGCAGCTGCTGATGCACTCGTGTTCACAGGAACTCCATAAATATGTAACTTAGTATAATTAATACGTATATTGGTAAAAAAAGAAAGTCCTTGCGGCTCTCCAGAGAAGGGACTAGTGGCAGGTTTAAGGGTAAATAAATATATAATTAAACATCCAATGGTGCACATTCTCCCTGTATTAATAGCCCTTTAAAAAGCTATTTTTTTATTTATTTGTTTTTTTTTTCCAGAAAACAGACACCTGTTACATTTTTGCTCACGTAAATTCATCACATCTTGACTTAACAATGAATAATGAATTTTTTTGCTTCACCTCCTAACACAAGAGAGTTATTCTGTCTTTCACGGGTCATTTCCATATACAAAGTTTATCGCTTCGGGCTGCACGTCGGCCGTCGCGTCGCGTCGCCTGTAATCTACCCTCACGAAGAACGGCCTTTTGTTTTCAGAGCCATAAATCCACTGGACGTGAGGTTGAGGAAGCAGGAATATGTAAAATAACACTGACGACAAAAACTAAACATTTCATCCTGAATATAATCTATTCCTGTGACGGGACACGTGACAAACAGCACAGCGGCTTGTTAGTATTAGCATTAGTTTGTTAACCGCTGCATTTAAAACTAGTTTTTGGTAAATTTCTTGCTTGTTGCTTCTTCACTTCTGCTGCTTGGAAGGTTTAAAAACACACCATGCTATCTTCTGTTTAAAAATAAAATAAGGCAAAGGAAAGGATTTTCACACCTAAAATCAATCACGACATTATTAATGCTCGTCAAACGAGACCCGTGAATCAATTATTGGATTATAAATTATTACTGCCAACTGGCGAGAATGTAATTTAATAAAATATGCATGTGTAAAACAAGACTAAAAGGAGTATAAATTGCTGGGCTTGTTTGCACGAGCTGCTTGGCCTGGTGGTCTTTTTCCACATCATCACGGTTCAGTAAAGAGTAAATAAAAACGTAGGAACGGAGAGCCTGACGGAGGCGGCGCGCTGTTCTTGGCCGCGTTCCAGCGACACGCTGTTTATCCGACTCGGCTGTGGAGGAAAGAGGTGTAATGCAAGCCGTGACCTTTAAAATAATACACTTTTTCTCGCCGGGCAAAATATTCAGCTTCAGTCCCCCAAGCCGACAGGCACTTAATCAATACCGGCCAGTGGTGTCTGTTCTCCCTCACCTCCCGCTCGCTATCTCTCTTTCATATCCACCCTCCAACTTCTCCCGTCTGTCCGGCGTGATGAACGGCTCTGGCACGGGAGCGCAACCTTTATTTACGCCGACACAGAGCATCGTATGGGAACAGCGAGAGAGCGCCGAAGGGTGCGCTGATAAACCAAATGACGTTTCTGCCAGCCATAATGGACTCCAGGACCAAGAATGATCATCTACAAATGTATAGGATGATATTAAATGGCATCGTCTGAAACGTATCCATACAAAACGTACATGCGTGTTGTGCTGTTACTGGAAATTGATCAACCACCTCGGGAAGTTCGAAATTCCTCAAGATGGCAAGCGTTCGTTATGACATTAAGGACGACACAACATGCCGTTCTTTAATTAATAAATACAGTACCTGCTGAAAAAGTGTTATGGTCTAGGCAGAATAGAGGAAGTGTGGTATAAGAGGAATAAAACCCTTTCCGGTGGTGAGAGTTTCTCCGCTTTATCACACCACCCTGTCGCTTTCCAAAAACGTGCAATGTGGTTTTTTTTTGTTTGTTTTTTTATGTAGAGACATTTTGCAGTCCAGGATCTCACACACACGACGCCATCTTGCATTTTTGCAACAATAAATGCCATCGTGAGAAGAAACAAACCCCAGAAATAACAGAAAAATGCAGCGAGGCTCGCCTGTTCCGCAAAGAGAACTGTACAGACAGTGCTAAAGATATAAGGAGCTGTTTTTCTACTACTGCGTGCCTCCATTTTGTTTTTATTTTTGCTGTTTATGAGATCTGACATTTGGGTTTGACATGACAAATACTTTTGTACAGGATGGTTATTACTGTGCGTACATTTTGGCCTTGCTCTCTCACAGACGATAAACTGGACTCAGGGATCTGTGCGTGTGACAGGAGACGAATCTGCTACGCAATTCACTACTGAGCAAAGCAAACATTCTTGGAAATACCTAAATGCAGATTTCTCATCATGATACTGCCCCAGACGTTAGTCAGCAAGTGGAACATTGCAGCTAAACCGATGTAATGTGCGCTAAGCTTTTCTGTCTGTGCCTTCTGGATGTGATAATTAAGCAAGGCCACACCTGTCGCGTCTCCAAACTAGCTGATTACACCAAAATCACGGTGTAACTGTAATGTTAATTAGACATAATGAACGAAAACGTTGCTTTGTTGGATTTTTTTGATGGGCTCGGGGAGAAGGTTGACAAGATCCGACTGCCTTTTTTATTTCCGCACATTGAGGAAAGCTCAAATTGTCGGAGTGTATCTTGCTGTGAAGTTTGTTCGCCGCTAGACGATAGCGACGTCAGATTGATTAGCCGGTGCCTTTCTGCTCTTTTCATCAAGCCGTAAATGGTAGCTGCTCCGCTGCAGAGATGGATTTGTTTGATCTGGAGGTTGTTCATTTCTCTCCGAGTGAAAGCATAAGTAAGACCTGTCACCCGCACCAGGACCAGAGGGATTTAATTAACACAGGCTGCCATGTGTCTCGATTCTCATCACCTTTCCGCAGACACATTAAAGCAGCCTCCGTCTAGAGCGATTAAACTAAACAGCTCTGCGCAATTCCCTCGTGTTTTTCCTTCTGTTGTGTTGCGCATTCTGACCTTTATAAATGATTTGACAGTCTCCTGGTGCAAATTAACTCACCGCCTGCTTCTGACAGCCTTCACTCATTCATTTTTTAAACAGGGCTGACGACCCTTTATTATCTCTAATCAAGGATAATGTTTAATATAAAATTGTAAAATATTCAACTATAAAGTTGCATATTTCGTTTTCATTTAGTCCTTGGCGCTTCTGAAAGGAGACATTTATTTAAGGAATGAGGAAGGAGTCTCCAGCGTCAGCGCGTGCTGGAACATCAAGTTTTCCAAAAATGACATCTGTTTGTCTCAAAGAAACATTAAATAAACATCTCCTTACAGAAAACAAACGTCTAAACATCATAATGCGTTTTTTTTATTTAAGCGAATGAGCTGTTGCTATAGAAACAGTAACATTAGAACAAGCACATTATTAGTATAATGAACATAAACCTGTGATTTGAAGCTTCACTGCTATCAGCGCTGTCGTTCAATTAATTAAATGAATTAACTAATTAAATTAATTAATTACAGTGAATTCATGAACACCTTCGGACCAATCAAAACCCAGAACTCAGCAGCGTTGTGGTATAATTTACTCTAAAAACAACAAATCTGGGAACAATCGTAGACTGTCAGAGACTCTGGTGAATCCTTGAGGAATAGTTTTAACCCTTGACTTTCTACGAAAGAGCCTTTCATTTTCTTTATGTACGCTGCTTTGTATGAGCGTCTTGAAAAGATAAAGGATAAGTGGTTAAGGAGATTTATGTTTGGCAGACGTCCACATCCAGAGTGATCTGGGGTGCAGACGGGGTTTAAGGGATTAATAAGCGCCTTCAGGTCAGGATCAGTGTTTTAAATGAGAACACTAGTGGAGGGAAAGCAGCACAGGGGGCCATGAAGTGGACCCCAAAACTGTCTTGGGGGCTGATTTAAGGGTACCGGCACGACTATCCGGTTGACTTGGTATGTGGTAAGTATGTGCAGGTGATTTGAAGAAGATTTTGTTGAGTGGTTTAGATGTTCAGGAACCGGAGTGCCAATCGTTATGAGTTTGTCTCCTAGTGCTGCCAAGGGTCTGGGGCAAGGGCCTTAACGTTTAGCTGTGGAATATGTAAACAAATCAATGTCAGCTTGTGCACTGCTGTCTCGGATGACTGGAATCTTAAAGCCGTCATGTCATATGCTCTTGCTTTCCTAAAATTAACACTTAAAGCCGGAAAGGATTTACGTCTTCAATCCCCATTGTTGAAAAAATTACCACAAGGGTAATTACGTTTGATCATCCTCCAAGCCTATCCCTTTTTCTGGTCCAACTCCAGTGTTTATAATCCTTCTCCAAAGTCCTTGAAAATAAGGGTGGTTCAGAGAGCGAGTACAGACTGTGATTCCACCCAGCCATATTGCACGAGTCCTTGGGAGAGGCCTCTCGACAGACGCAGTTTGTATCTGTCAAAACGCTGATGATCTACGGCACCGGGCCCCGAGCCAGCAGATGGTGGGAGAAATTAAACCTGTGACACACACCGTTGGCTGGAGACGTAGAGGCAGTTGGAGACCACACCTGTAGAAGGGTGGTGAACTGATTTGTTTATCGCGTGAGAAAATGAATGCAGGGACGCACCATAGCTTCCGGCGGAAAGGACTCGCAGGCTCATTTGTTCAAAGCACGGACTGTGTATTGTCATTTAAGGGGAAGTGAAGGGAATGTACACAAAAGCCTCGTTAGGAGTGGAATGAAAGTGTAATGTGTGCTCATTATTCTCAGGCTTAATGTGTGATTCGAGCACCATTTACAAAGCGGAGTCGCTGTACTTACCCGCTGCTTCCTGAAATATTTATGGCTCGTATTATGTTGCGGTCGCTCGCTGCCTCCGAGTCAACCAAAAGGCTATAATGTATGGAAAATACATATCGCATTCTTGTAATCCTGTGCGCTGTAATTTGTTTTACTGACACTCAGCACAGGCTGAAATCTTCGAAATTACAGTCTCTGTGTAATGCGTATCAATTACGCCACCGGGCCGTGTGTCACGTTGACGTACAGAGGATTCAGACGTTAGTCACAGCTTCATGAGTATGAAACTCCACAATGGAATAACAAACCGGAATGGCGAGTAATGACAGGAAATTTCCACAGATCGATCGCTCATGCAAACTCCCTCAGGGAACTGAGTGAAGCCTGCGAAGAAAAGCGAGACTGTTTTTGTCTGCCCAGGTGATGAGACAGGCTCGCTCATCCATCACACGAGGCAAGATTGCAGCCGTGACAACGTCAGGACTAGAAACGCCGATATTGGGTTTTCATATCGAGGAACATCAAGGCCACGGGGAAAAATAATGAAGTGAGAACCGAATTCAGTCGTCAGGTATCAGTGCAGCTGCAGCGGGGCAGACGGGGTCAACGTTTTCCTCAGATAAACCTTTGCACGGCAAAATTAATTGTAGTTTTTACTGCAATTAAGATTTTTGGCCTGTGATCTGCCATGTGACCTGTCAGGGATGACAATATCTCAAAAGACAGCTCCGTTCTCTAGAACGTTTGTTTTGACTGATCTTAAGGCGCCCCAATACAATAATAAACCATATAAACATAGCCATATATCATATATCTGCTATACAGCCATTAACCTCAAGCTTACAGGTGGGAATCAACATCATTCAAATATGAAAAATACATTAAAATCGTAAATTTCGTATTGGGCAGCACGGTGGCTCGATGGGTAGCGCTGTAGCCTCGCAGCAACAAGGTCCTGGGTTCGATCCCTAATTGAAGCAGTGTGGGTCCTTTCTGTGTGGAGTCTGCATGTCCACGTGGGTTTACTTCCTCCCACAGTCCAAAGACATGCAAATTAAGTGAACTGGAGATGATTGTCCTTGATGTTGGCCTGGAGAGGGATTCCGTCAGTCCCCATATCCTGCCACAGAAACACTAAAACAGCGCCTCCACGACCAATCCACGTTACCAGTGATGGTGACGTGAAATCGGTGAGCTTATTTAGCTAAACATCGTCTGTTTTATCCATTTACAGTTAGCTCCTCTCAAGTTATAGCAGCTATAAACAGTCATTCTGTAACCAGCTGAGAAACCGTACAGCGTAAACGCCGCTGTCCTGAGCATGTCGGACAAAACGCTGGCACTGGAGACTCCTCCCATAAATGTTGCATAATGGTTATTGTTTATCAATGACTGGACAGTTTTTAAAATCGTTCTTTATTTTCTGCGCCCGCCGTACAGGACGTTGTGGATGAGCGGTTACTGTAGAACGTGCCGTAATAGTAATAAACACCTCCTGACCAATCAAAATCCAGAATTCAACAGCACTGTGGTTATGTTATTAACTCTGGTGCACCAAAACAGGGAAAATGATTGATTTTAAATCCTGAACTATTACTCAGATTGAACAAGCATTTTATTCAAATTTCAACCAGAATTCACGAAGTATTTTGAATCAGGATGACCATTTTAGCCATTTACTCCCAAGCAACAGGTTGAGATCCGTTCCATTTTTTGATCATTTTTGTGCATCTGTGCTGCTTGTGAGTTTCAGCAGGAGGAACTGCCGGCGTGGAGCTTCGGCGTGATCAAAGACACGCTTTGTTCAT
>JAOVVH010000029.1:991874-1005646 GCA_028566435.1 Scorpiodoras heckelii | reverse complement strand
AAAGAAAGAAAGAAAGAAAGAAAGAAAGATTGAAGTGCAGAGGTAAAACAAAAAAAGTAATAAAAGATAAAGCCCCATTGTGGGGGGTGGGGTGTAAGGGGTATAAGGAGGAATCAATACACCACTTATTCCACCTAAACTCCACCCAGAACCGCTGTTGCACTCACACCCAGGGGTTCCAGTGGAGTCTGGATGGTGGTGGAATTCATTAATCCTGATGTTGTGAGGCGTTACTGAGTCACATGGAAGGTCAATTAAACACCGCATTCGTGTGTTTCGATTTTGGTTTCGATTAATTCCCTTAACTAGCACTTGGTGCACAGGCAGCATGATTAAAGTGTGATTAAAACGCTGAATGCACTAACTGGACTCGTGCCCCGTAAATCACTGGCATGTAATTCACTATGCTCACACACACACACACACACACACACACACACACATAACTGGATTACACAGCACACATATAAAACAATACCACAACTGAGACTTTTATCAACATGTGTCATGAGTGAGGGGGCGGAGCCATGGGGTGACATTACGTTCTGATTGGTTGAGTGTCTCGATGGCATCAGCTGGACGGAGCGTCAGGCTGCAACACACGAAAACTGCAAACTCACATTAAACTGCCAAATGAATTTATTTACTTATCAGTCGAAGGGGTCGGAATACTGTTCCGGATTGCTCCGCCCACTTTAACCCCTGTTCACACCTGTATGTTTATAAAGCACTTACGCTCTCATGACATCACAGGCGTTAATTACAGATAGAATATAACGCTCAGGAATTTCACACCATTTGTATCACAGATGACACTTCAGTCAATGGGGAACATATTATTTTTCTTAATATTTTTCGAGAATGTATGGATATTAATATCTTCAGAGAGAGGACGATCCTGACTTGCTAAGACCTTTAATTTGTCGCAGACAGAACACTGAAGATGGTGTTGGAGTCGCTGAACCCTGATATTTCATCATGTTCTTTCCCACAGAAGGAATGAAAATGCCAAGTGTGGCATGAAATATTCATTCATACGCCGAGGCTTTTTATGTAAAAATATGGCTGACTGATTCTATTAACTCAAACCTGTAATTTATGACAGTGCTGAAGGTTATTGACACTAAATTTAGCATGTAAAATCCAGTTAGGTCGAAAACACAATCAAGCACAGACTCTGAGGCACGCCTTTCACAGCCTGAACATTTTAAAGAAGAAAAACACTGGTGTTACTATAGCAACAGAGGCCACACCTCTTTCGCTGAAACATAAAGACACAGAGGAAACGCCTCCTTTACTGAACACAGACACACAGGCCACACCTCCTTCACTGAATCAAATACACACCTCCTTCACTGACAAAAAATACACTGAGGCCACACCTCCTTCACTGAATCAAATAAATGCCTCCTTCACCGACACTAAAATACACTGAGGCCACACCTCCTTCACCGACACTAAAATACACTGAGGCCACACCTCCTTCAGTGAGACTGGCACAAAGGCCACACCTTCTTCACTAAGACCAGGACTCAGAGGCCACGCCTCCTTCAGTTGGACTGGCAAGTACAAGGCCAAAGCAGACACATCTTTCACTGAGACTAAATGACACACAGGCCACGCCCCTTTCATTGAGTATAAAATATAAAGCCAAGGCTTCCTTCCCTCAGACTAAAAGACAAAGGCCACACCCCTTTAATAACTAGGCCCGAAGGAACCGTAGTCACTCCTCCTATTCAGGCTCATTTGAATAATTTTGTATTTTAAAATGTGATTCATTCACAATACATTCGGGTTTATTTTTGAAGAAGAGGAGCGTACATTTTTTACACATCACATCAGAAGTACAAAAAAAACCTCTTTTTCATAGAATCACAAACTAAAAATCTTCAGCGTCTGTTAAAGTTTAGCACGCTAGCAAATATACTAAACCTTCCAGCCATGAATATCTGTTCATACTGGATACAGGACTTTTTCATTAATAACTACTTTAAACGCTCATCTCTACTTTTCTATTATAAACTCACTTATTAGCTAAAAAACCCTCAGAATTAACATCGTCGCAGGGTCTATTAAAAAACTAAGATCTGAACTGCACGGGTTCTCGACCATGAGACAATAAAATAAAAAAGTAATCAGTAAGAACGGCTTTTGGCAGCAGACACCCAACATCTGTCTCACTGGGGGCCGAATCTCAAAGTTTTACAACTGGAGTCTTTTCACAAAGGCTGTATTATGTACAGGAAGAAAAAATTGGTGCAATAAAATGTCTAAATAGAGACACAACAAATCCAGAACGTTCCATTTACCTGATAACTGGATTTGTTAAAAAAACAACTGACCAGCCAAATGTACGACATTTACTATTGGATGTTTTTCCTAGTTTTTCTAGGATCTTCTGATCATCTAGCATTCTAACCATGTTTTAATGTAACACTTTTACTATATTTCAACAACGTTAGTTTTTGTCTAACTATAAACGTAGTGCAAGCGATGACCAGGAAAACGTTAAAAACACTTTACTGCTGTGTTCGAAAAAAATTCGTTTCCAAAATCGTCCGAATCGTTTTCTGGGAACAATTTTTTAAAATCAAAGACATCATCTTTTCAACATAATGTTGTTAGTTATAGATGTAAACAAACAATGAAATTTTATTTTACATATCATAGGAATGTTTTGTGGCCAGTTTTGAAAAAACTTTAACATAAACCTCAGACGAGCTACATGAAGCCGTTTATGTTGGAAAGTTCGAAAAATAATGTAATTCTAACTGAACATTTTCTGAGCGTTACTTTTCTAGGAAGTGATTTAACAACGCTGCTTTTACGCTCATGTTCCAATGATGTCAGTTTTTTCGTCTAACTCAAAACGTAGTGTGAGCGATGTTCTAATATTCTAATATTAGTATAAGAACATGTGAAACATCAAAGTCAACAGAAGGGAATTAAATCATTACCTGTTTTCAGAACAGTTAATCATCAGCAATAGCGTAACGATTGTTGAGGCTCTGGCGCCGTCTTGCTGCTTGTTTTCTTTTTTTATTTTAAATGAAGTGTGACTTTGCTATTAGAAGAGTTTTGGGTGTAATTAAACTCATATGTCATGTTTTTTTGAGCTAAAACGGTCTGTCAGTTCTGATGAACTGACTCAAATCAGATTAAACAGATTTTGATTAGTTACTTTGCATAAATTTTCCAACAGGCTAACAAACTTAGAGTGCAAATAATTTGTGAGAAAATGACAAAGAAACGTCGAGGGGAGAAAAGAAACTGTTATACAGACACGCTGGATTTGGCTCCAGGTTATTTTTACTGGCTCGTAAAAAGAGTGTGAAGTGATGATCTTGTGGGAACATGAGAATCACACATAACTGCACAGCGGCCAAACGGGAGACAGGCGAGAACGGCGTCGTTTTGCTGAACGCGTCGGTGAGAACGCTGTAAAACGTCCCTGAGAGACACGTCTTCCACTGACCTTTCACATTTTCGGATGTTTGCTAATAGTGTTTCTGCAAAACCGTGAATGTACTTTGATAAAATTCCAAATTTTAGCTAAACCTTAGACATTTTTATGCAAAGCAAGTCCATCTTTACTTTAAAAAGGTTCTTTCTAAAAAATTCTGGTGCTGCAAAGTCACAAGACTGTACGATACGACAAAAATATCATATAACATCGTCAGAAATATTTCTACGACACCATATATAACTTTATGAGAAGTACGGGAGGGTCTGCGTTTAAAAAACCTGTTGAATGAGTTAATATCTGCAAAAGAGGAAATTATTTTTAAATATGTACCAATTAATTTTAACATTTTAAATTCAATTTATTTAGCATTTATTTACAAACCCCATTTCCAGAAAAGCTGGGACACTTCCTAAAATTACAATGTAAATTTTATTGCAATAAAATTCACAAATGTTACACACCTAATATAAAAACATCAAGGATGGTTGGCGAAAATTCATAATGTCTACCTGAGGTCATTTAAACCCCCCAGATGGTTTAGCAATTAAATTAAATGTTAACAGCACAATCGTATTAGCATCTCATTAAAACTGTCCTATTCCCATGTAGAGCGTCTAACTGTACATTGCCTCAGTGCTTTTTCCTGTGAAATAAAAGCCACACTTTTGGGGTAATTGTGGTGGGCAGGTTGTGGAAACGCCCCTGCAGTGGGGCAGATTTTTTAGCGCGGAGTTTCTCATCATTATGCATGCCACTTCCTCCAGCTCCCATGGCACCGGTTCAATCCTGTGCTAAGGGCTGCTGCCCGGTATGTGTCTAACAGTGAGCCAAAAACACTTCAAGGAAAAAAGCTGTGAGAACTCAAAGTTATTTACAGATGCTTAAGTGCAAAAGAGGCACATCTGTGAGAAGAGTGTCAGATTTGGGGGGGATCTCTCTCATTTACTGAGCCAAAATATGATACATCTCATAACAAACTCAACGATCTGTAAATTAAAGATGAAATTAAATCAGCAGGTAATTTAGTAGAACAGACAGGAACACAGGCCACGCCTCTTTCATCTGCTTCACTGAGACTGACAGGAACACAGGCCACACCTCTTTCATCTGCTTCACTGAGACTGACAGGAACACAGGCCACGCCTCTTTCATCTGCTTCACTGAGACTGACAGGAACACAGGCCACGCCTCTTTTATCTGCTTCACTGAGACTGACAGGAACACAGGCCACGCCTCTTTCATATCCTTCACTGAGACTGACAGGAACACAGGCCACGCCTCTTTCATATCCTTCACTGAGACTGACAGGAACACAGGCCACACCTCCTTAATCTGCTTCACTGAGACTGACATGAATACAGGCCACACCTCTTTCATCACCTTCACTAGGACTGATAGGTACATAAGCCACGCCTCCATCTTCCCCACCAGGACTGACAGGTTCATAGGACACGCCTCCTGCAGTTCACATGGTTACAGGAACTGCATTCTGATTGGTCAAAATGGTATTTTATACAAGAACTAGTTCCAAGTTAATGACTAACTCACTCTGGATAAATGTAAATATAAATGTAAATGTAACTGGAGTCTGATTGGTTACAGTGACATTGGGGGGCGGGAACTTTATTGTTTACACAAGCACTGGGGGTGATCGGTGTCTGATGTGATTAGTTTAAGTGGCACTTTATAACATTATAAGAATTTTAGAAAATGGTAAAGAGTCCAAGTTAATCTACAGTTTGTTAAACAGAATTTTGAAATCTTTCTGAGAAGCAGAAAAAAGGGAATTTAGACTTAAAGGAAATGGAAACTTCTTAGGAAGTCTTTTCTCATGAAACGTGACAGTAATTATTTACGCTAACAGAGTCAGAGCGTATCAGATTCCTGTTCGGCGTCACACTCCTACCATATAAAGCTGCTTTAGTCATTAATGCATTAAAGACGTCTGATACGCACCCGTGTCCATTCCTAGTTACTTCCTAATAGCTGAATATGACTGGGAGCTTAATGGAGTGTATTTCTGTGATTACTGTCCTTTAAAAACATCTCCATCCAGACTGCTGCTCAGTAATTGTTAAATATCTGTTGCTTAATGCACTGTGAGGATGATGAGAAAGTGTTTGAAGGCCTGCTGAGACTTTCACTCTGCTCCTCGTTCGTCTTCGTGAGTGAAGGCACACAAGCGCCGCAGCATGATAATACGACTCGAGACGGGTCGATCTGATCGGATTATTGAAGACGAAGTCAGACCAAGAGCGCACGCGTGTGCGTGTGTGTGTGTGTGTGTGTGTGATGAGACAAGGAGTCACCTTCATACAAGTACATGAGTTATGAGTTATTGATTATTTAACCAGTCACTACACCATTTTCATCCTGACCTCATCCACATTCCAAGAAAACGTCTAGGTTGTTTTTTTGGGATTGCTCTGTTTCCTTTACGTGCTAAGTATCTAGGAAGTATTTCTGCTTTCAGTCTTGCTGTGGTTTCTATCAAGAGCTCATTTTTCTCCTGACCAGTCAGGGTGGTATGATAGAAGGCGAGAAAAAACAAACATGCAGGTCAAACTGCAAGTAAATAAGTAGCTTAAGTCTTGTTAGTGAGCCAAGTTACGACTCTAATCTGGGGAGCATGTTAGGTTAGCTAGCTGATTCTAGCTGGGAACGTTTAGAGCGTTGTCATGGTTACAGTGTGCGCACCAAAAGCTACATAACACAGTTTCACTCAGTGTCACGTTGAAGTAATTACAAGTTTTTGTAATGTTTGAGCTAATCGAATGCTGTGTACTGTTCCAGCTTCACCCGACACTTGTTGATGTTTCAAAAAAGAATCTGTGTCAGATTGCAGCAATGCCTTCTGGGTAAGTCGACATCAATGTAGACTCGATCTTTCATCTTAAGGTAATCTAATGAAGTTCACTTGAGCTGGTAAAGTAATGGAACGAGCCCTAGGGGTTTTAACCGAGGGGAAAAGGAGAGGGCAGGTTATTGGATCGCAGCCACTGGGGTGGAATGATAATGCATTTATCTGGATTTGATATAAATGAAATTGTGAGGCTGATATCTTCTAGGGTTTTTTTTTACTATGAGAATCAAAGAACTTAAATTTATACCCGAATTTACACTGAAGTACTATGCAAAATACACAGCAACACCACTTATACACATCACTGGTCACGTCCGCCAGTGTGTATGTAAAGCGATAGACATCTATGGAAGCTTCTAGAGCTGTTTCCGCCATGAGAACAGCAAGTTATCATGATTTTGTGATTTTCAACACTTTAATAATTGGAGTTCGTGAGATGGGTCGTAGAAGCAGTTTCAGAAGCAGAAGCAAAGTTTGGATTTTCACATATGAGCATTTCAAGGGTGCAATGTGACTACAAGAATTTCAGCAAAAAATCGAATGTGACCAGCGTCGGCTGGCGAGAATCGTTTCACGTGATAGACGTGTAACACTGCCTCAAGTAACATCGGAATTCAATGCTGGGGCCTCAACAAACATCAGCGTGAGGACTGTGCAATGTTCCCTCTAAGCTCCCGTGGGGGACCTACCAAGGATTAACTGGTGTACCAGTTTTCCTGGTACTTCAGTGTGTAATATGAATTTAGTAAATGCATGCAATATCTACATAAATGGACAGAACCTAGAATTAATGCCACAGCCAATCAGACATGGTCTGGGGGCGGGGCTTAATGTATATCTGAGAGAAAAATGACCGAGTGTTTACACTTCAGCAAAGTGAATCACTTCCTTCAACAACAGTTATTTAAGATGTCAGAAAGTTCAGCTGTCATCTAAGTGTCAGCACCTCAAATGACGGTCGATTAACATTTGTGGCACTTTTTTTAAATCTTATCTAAGTTCACATTTTTGCATGGACTCAACTACACACAAATTTTGAGTTGAATTAGAATATTTACTGAAGATAACGAGAAATTTTTTTCTGAAGAAAATATAACATCATCGTGAAGCATTTTATTGCACGCAAACACATCAACTGTTTACACACAACAATTTGTTCTCAAAACTGGGTGGCTAAATGTTTCTAAATCTCTCTTCACTGCGATGCAGCTAGCTAATCAATGTGCACACATTTAAAAGCTACAGAGTTTTATTCTGAAAAGCGTAGACGATACTTCATACTAACCGAACAATGCATTGTGGGTAATGCACAGTCTGAAACGGTGAAAATATACATAAAAGTGCTCAAGAATATAATAACACCCATCACAAATTCCTGTTAGAATGAATTCTACATGTTTGAGATGAAAATAAACTGTATCTAGACATCTAAAGGTTTGGATTGCAGCCTGCATTCCAGTTACACATGTTCAAATCAACATCAAGTGTGCAGTTACCATCCTGTACCTATTGTTTTCCCTCATCCATCTTTTCCCTGAAAGCAATTACAGCCAGGCCTCTGCAATCCCCCGCTCGATCCGTCTGAATGAAGAAACAAAACCCAAAACTAAACAAAAAAAACACACCCCAGAACCTCTGATGCAGCGTCAGAGACGTTTCTTAGCTAATGTCTGTTTCCAGTTTGCGATAAACAGCAGTGACGCCTCATAAAGCGTGGGTGTAAATGGTTTAAAATACCACCGGTGGGGCTGTCAGCGATAAACCTGCTTCCAATCAACAGTCAAATTACAACTACATTAGCGGGAGCATGCTAGGCTACGTTACAGCGTGAAGCATTAAAACCGTAAATCAGAGATTTCACACCAACTGACTGTTCTGGATGGACTTGGAGAACAGCACGTGTTAAAGCGGTAAATCTCTCACTTAGGCTTGGTTTAATAAAGTGTTTAATGGTTGTAAATCTTTTTGCTGCTATAGAAATCAAGCAAGGTAAATAAGAATGTAACCCGCCTGTAAGAAAACATAAATATGAAGAAAGACGTGTGATGCAGCAAGCAGCCAACTGACACGTGCAAGAAAGTCAGTGAATACGTGAACAACCATCCAAGTAAACAAGGAGCCAAGCAAGTGAGCATTTTACTAAGAACTAGGTGGGTACGTCAGTAAGAAGCAAGTATATAAGAAGCTTCATAAGCAATTCATCAAGGACAAAGGCAATTAAACAATCCAATTTAAATAAAATTGAGCAAATGAGCAAGTGTGTGATTGATCAGGCATTAACAAAGAACCCACTAACAAAGTACAAACTTAACTAAACTAATACGCTAGTAAATAAGTACACAGGTAAATAACAAGCAAGCAGCTAGCAACTTTAACTACTAAAGTATCTGACAACATGTCTAGCTGCTTGTCTGTTTGTCCACCTGTCTGACTACCCATTTATCTATTTATCAGTTTGGCTGAAAGTAAAGACACATTGTTCACTCAGGCTATCCATCTGTCTGTCTGCATATCCTCCTGTCTGTCTGTCTGTCTGTTTGCATATCCGCCCATCTGTCTGTATATCCGCCTGTCTGTCCGTCTGCATATCAGCCCATCTGTCTCTCTGCATATCCGTCTGTCCACTTTTCAGCGTATCCGCCAGTCTGTCTGTCTGCATATCTTCCTGTCTGTCTGTCCGCATACCTGCCAGTCTGTCTGTTTGCATATCCGCCAGTCTGTCCTGTCTGCATATCCGCCTGTCTTTCTGTCTGCATATCCATCTGTCCATTTGTCTGTATATCCGCCCATCCGTCTGTCTGTATATCTGCCCGTCTGTCTGTCTGCATATCCGCCCATATGTCTGTATATCTGTCTGGATATCTGTCTGTCTGTCTGTCTTCTTATCCTCCTGTCTGTCTTTCTGTCTGTCTGCATATCCGTCTGTCCATCTATCTGCATATCTGCTCAACCATCTGCATATCCACCCATCTGTCTGTCTGCCTGCATATGCACCCATCTGTCTGTCTGCATATCTGCCCACCTGTCTGTCTGTCTGTCTGCGTGTCCGCCCATCCGTTTGCAAATCCGCCCATCTGTCTGCAATTCCCCCACCTGTCTGTCTGATTTTCACTTGTCTGTCTGTCTGCATATCCACCCATCTGTCTGCAAATCCGCCTGTCTGTCTGTCTGCATATCCACCCGTCTGTCTGAATATCCAAGCGTTTGTCGGTCTGCATATCCGTCCGTCCTTCTGCATATCTGCCCATTTGTCTGCCTGCACATCCGCCTGTCTGTCTGCATATCTGCCTGCCTGTCCGTCTGCATATCGGCCCGTCTGTCTGTCTGTCTGCATATCTGTCCATCCGTCTGTCTGCACATCCACCCGTCTGTCTGTCTGCATATTCGCCCGTCTGTCTGTCTGTCTGCATATCCGCCTGTCTATCTGCATATTAGCCCAGCTGTCTGTCTGTCTGTCTGCATATCCTTCTAACTGTCTGCATTCACCAGTCTGTCTGCATATCTTCCTACCTGTCAGACTGTCCATCTGTACATCCATTTGTCGAAGTGTCTATGCGTTTGTCCATCTGTCCATCCGTACATCCAACCATCCCTCTGTCTATGTATCTGTCCATCTTTATATCCATCTATCTGTTTGTCTGTCTGTCTATCTTTCCAACTGTCTGTATGTCTGCCTTTCTTGGCATCTGTTCATCCATATATATCTGTCTGTCTCTCTGGCTGTATATCCGTCTATCCATCTGTCTGTCTATCTGCTTCCATTTTTGAAGCGTGGGTGGAGTAGAAGCTTATTAAATTATGCTTTCCTCTCTCTATTCCAGCGTTTCAACAGTAAAAGGGAAAAGCAGGCAGCGAGAGTGTTTTCTGAGAATCACTGAACCCTTAAAACCTCCCCCCCATGTGTGTGTGTGTGTGTGTGTGTGTGTGTGTGTGTGTGTGTGGGACCTGAAACCGCACTGTGCCACCACGTCTGCTCTCAGAAAAGGGCTCAAGGGTAAAAATATGAACCTCATACACCATCCAAGCTTTCAGAGCATTACGACCTCACAGATACGACGACGTATAAACATCCAGAAACACCGCAGACCAGCGCAGAGCCGAGGGGAACGCTCTCATTAGAGCCCACAGCCGCAAACACGCCAAATTCAGCACATATGGGCGACAGAACAGCACAGCAGCAGGGGGACATGTGTGTGTCTGTGTCTGTCTGCGTGTGTGTGTGTGTGTGTGTGTGTGTGTGTGTGTGTGTGTGTGTGTGTGTGTGTGTGTTGAGCAGCTTTGCACAGGGTAGCATTAGAGGGCTCGGGCACTGCAAAAGTGCCAATTAGTTCTTACTGCCAGGGAGGAGAGAGGCTGCGAAAGCTAACACACACACACACTTTAAACATACACATTATAAAAGGAACTGCTAAAAAAGCACACACACACACACACACACACACACACACACACAAACCGTCATTACACCTTTATATCATAATAATTCTAACCTTTTATCATCATTTTCTATATTACAATGTTTAAATCATCAGCATGTTAGAAATAAATAAACCTCATCACTAGTTTTTTCAAGTAAATAACACTGTTTCACAATTTTTAGCAAGCATCTCAGGCAGCCATATTGGCTTTTTATTCGAAATAAGATCTAAATCAAAGAGAGAGAGAGAGAGAAATATACACTTGTGTGTTTACCTCAAACACAAAGCTAGCTAATTAGCTTGGATAAAGAATTTTGTTTGCTAGCATCCCAGGTAGCCATTTTACCTTTTTTGTTCACAAATGTTAGCTAGCATCTCAGGTAGCCATGTCAGCTTTCTGTTCAAAATATCATATTAAAAAAAAGAAATCTAGTTGTGTATTTACCTCAGATGCGACGCTAGCTAGTGGTTCTGAGTAAAGAAATTTGTTCGCAGCTGTTAGCTAGCATCTCAGGTAGCCATTTAAGCGTTTTCCTAGAAATAATATCTAAACAAAAATGTGTCTAGTTATTTATTTACCATAGACAGAACACAAGCTAGTGATTTTGAGTAAAGAAAATTTTCGCAACTGTTAGCTAGCTAGCATTTCAGGTTGCCATGTCAGCTTTCTATTCTAAATACAATCTAGAAAGAGAGAGAGAGATAAAGAGAGAGAGAGAGAGAAAGAGAGATTTTGTGATTTTGTGTAAAGGAACCTCTTTCACAGTTGTTAGCTAGCATCTCAAGATGACATGTTGGCTTTATTATCAAAATAAGGCCTACAAAAACACAGACCGTGAATTCTTCTTGTGTATTTACCACACACACATACACACACACACACACACACACACACACACACGCACACACGCACACACACACACAGCTAGGTAATGATTTTGAGTAACAAAATGTGTTTCTTAGCAACATAACTACCTGTGTTACCTTTCTTTTTAATATCATACATAAAAACAAAGTACAGTTGTGTATTTATCTCAGACACAAAACTAGCTAGTCACTGCGAGTACAGAAATCTGTTCACAATTGTCAGCTAGCATCTCAGGTCGCCATGGTACAGTATATTTCTGTTCTAAATAAGATCTTTAAAAAAGAGTGAGACAGAAACATCTAATTGTACATTTACCTCAGATATAAAGCTAGCTGATGATTTTGCTGGGTAACGAATTTTGTTTCAGATCATCACATCAATGTTCTATTTGGAATAAAATCTATTTGGTTGTGTATTTACCTCAGACTGAAAGCTAGCTATCGTTTTGCGCAAAAAAAAAAATTTGTTCACAATTGTTAGTATCTTACGTAGCTAGCCGACAATGTATCTAAAAAAATCCCTGAATTGTTTTCATCTACATTGAGGTGCTAGCTAGCTAACAATATTTTCATTGCTAGATACAGGTACAATTTTGATTTGTCTATATATCTAGAAGTCTATTTTTACTTACTCTAGTACGTACGTAAAAATTACCACAATTTATTCGTACTACTCACGTAATTCTTCGTTTTCTTTGTTAGATACTTATAGTTTTGTATGAAATTGGTAAACATATAAGCTACAATTGTTTTGTTGGCAATTTGTTAGCGCACACACACGCACATACACACATACAGAGTTCGTAAACTAAGTGGAGGAAAAGGGAGGAGGGGAATAAATGACCGTAGAGAATAATGAAATACTCCAGCACGACAAAAGTCTCATTGTTCGAGATGAGTTGCTCGAAAAGCCTGAGTGCGCTTCTCTCTGGGGATTAAGAAAGAAAGCTGTGAAGACGTGTCTACGTGCATGCGCATGTGTGTGTGTGTGTGTGTGTGTGTGTGTGTGGTGCTCCCTGCATATACATGGAGAGTGTATCGACATCCTGTCACACCTTATTACAATACCTCAGTAAAGCTGTTATTGGAAATCTTAGTGCATTCTGAATTCACGCATTTTTGATTACATACGTGTGGAATTCCACACGTGTGCATGCATGTGTGTGTGTGTGTGTGTGTGTGTGTGTGTGTTTCATGGTTCATGACAAATCCATTTCTGGAAACCACGTTCCCTGGAATTATTACCATTCACAACATCATACTGTCATACATATACACAACAACATCAAACTGGAACACCATTGCATGTGTTTCGTGGAGGTTTTTTTCCTCTCTTTTCTTTTTTTCCACACCTTTAAGAACCCTCGGTCATGATGTCCGATTCAGGGTGTGAAGGGTGCAAAGGGTCCATGGTGTCCAAGCTGTTGTCAAATTGAAGCCAAAATGCATTGCAATGGTAGTGACGACATGACGTGACACGATGTACCAAGAATATCTTATGACATCACAGTTTATTGCATATCGATAATCGGCAAGCGCCTGCAAGGAACTTGTTATGCATGATGCACAGCTCTGTACATGGAACATATTTACTGCATGGCACGTTTAATTTATTCTAAAAATAATAAAATATGCACTTAATGTGATGTGACAGCACAGCTTTGATCTCTCTCTCTCTCTCTCTTTTCCCCCCTGCATCCTTTTCTCGTGCATTGAGCCAGTGATAATCAGCAAGCAGTTGCAATAGCAGAATTCAATGCATTTCCCTGAAACACAGTCCTGCTCTCAGATGCATGCACAAAACACGAGCAGAAATGAATGACCAAGCTGGGAATCTCGCGTGCTTCAAGGTTAAACAGCGACACATCCACCGATGAACGGATGAACGTCTGGGTTCAACTGCAATCCAGCTCGACGTATTTGACGTTTGTGCAACCATGCACAAGAGCATTAATCATAAAAACTTTACAATGCATGAAGTTAATCTGAATGAAAATGACCCACGGGATGGGTTTAAACCCAGCCGAAACCTCCATCAATGGTTAATAAGTTTCTCCTAAGTCGCCGGGAATATGTGCACACATTTCTAAAAAAACAAATGCATCCTCACACATCCTCTAATCATCCTCACACATCCTCTAATCATCCTCACACATCC
>JAOVVH010000029.1:956343-966506 GCA_028566435.1 Scorpiodoras heckelii | reverse complement strand
GTGTGCTGTTGTATCTGGCACCAAGACATCAGCAGCAGATCCTTTAAATCTTGTAAATTCCAAGGTTGGGCCTCCATAGATTGGATTTGTCTCTATAAATGTTTGATCAGATTGAGATCTGGGCAATTTGCAAGCTACGTCAACACCTTGAACGCTTGGTCATGCTTCTCAATTCATTCCTGAACAATCTTTGAAGTTTTATCCTGCTGAAAGAGGCCACTGCCATCAGGGAATACTGTTAGCATGAAGGGGTGTAACTTGGTCTGAAACAATGTTTAGGTAGGTGGTACGTGTCAAAGTAACGTCCACATGAATTCCAGGACCCAAGTTTTCCCAGCAGAACATTGCCCTGAGCAACACACTGCCTCCACCAGCTTGTCTTCTTCCCATAGTGCATCCTGGTGCCGTCTCTTCCTGAGGTAATCAACATACAAGCACCCGACCATCCACATGATGTAAAAGAAAATGTGATTCATCAGATGAGGACACCGTCTTCCATTACTCCATGGTCCAGTTCTGATGTTCACGTGCTTATTGTAGGTGTTTTCAGTGGTGTACAGAGTTCACCAGGGGCACCATGAGTGGTCTGTAGTTACACAGCCCAACACACAGCAAACTGTGGTACACTGTGTGTTCTGACACCTTTTTATCATAACCAGCATTAAACAATTTTAAGCAATTTGTGCTACAGTATCTCTTCTGTGGGATCAGACCAGACAGGCTAGAGAGAGAGAGAGAGAGAGAGAGAGAGAGAGAGAGAGAGAGAGAGAGAGAGAGAGAGAGAAAGTCAGACAGACATGTTAGCATGCATAGATGTGCTAGCCTTTATACAATATTGTGTTGGAATTTCACATTTTAACACAAACAAGTCTTTAATAAACATCAAAATGATTTTCATTATTTGTAAAAAAAATAAAAGTATGTTTTTACGTTGCTCATTTTTTATTATAAATTTTTTTTATTTACTGGTTCATCTTTTCCCTTCATTATTACACGTGTACCCTCAGCGGGATGGACAGATGCAGGTGTGTGTCTAAGCTTATAGCAGCTTCAGCACTGTGCTATTAACAGCTATCCCTGAAACCGACTCAGTGCCGAGCTGCTCAGCAGGAACTCACCGCCTTCAACTTGTAAAGGTAATAAATGAAGAATTGCTGCTTGTGAAATCACTTCACTGACTTTGTACTTGATTTAAATAAATGATGAAATATAAACAGGGCTTGTTTTTGCACTCGGGTTTCTACATGCTGCTGTGTTTGTGCTTCAGATGCCAGATTCAATAGTGATTTAGAGAATTAGAGCTACAGACAAGAAGGGAAAAGAAATCAATCAAACTCGTTATATGTCCTCAGAAGTCATTGATTATCACTGTTGAGGTCCTGGGTGCTGCTGGAGGGAAAAGTGGATGAAAAGAAGTTTGAATAAAGTTCTTATAAAGAAAAGATCGTCATTTGGATTAGAGGTTACTGGCACGAGCATGCCATTAAAATTCTGATGAATCCCCGGGGTTTGAAATGACAATATAATAGAAAATCCATTCTCCTCACCGGCCACAGAGGTCATTCTGACACGTCCTTGAGGGAACGACCTCATCAGAGTCCAACACAAAAGGAGCAAAAGGACAGCGATGGGCTTTTTCTCACAGCTGAACTTCTGCACCAATGAGGAAATCAGTTACAAAAATACACTTCACTGAGGTCATAAAAACGCTGTACACCATTGTGTTACCTTTAAAAGAAAAGATTAGTCTTTTCAATCGACCTGGATGGTAATTTGGCTGTAATTGGGTCTTCTGTTATTCTGTGAAGCAGTCGTCTCTCAGGTCCAGATCGGTTGGTGATTACGAACAAACTGCACTCTGTTATTAATAATATATACAAGAGCACAAGAATGAACAGAAACATTTACAATACAAATCAAATGGACATAAACATAAAAGTACCCATTTAAATGTATTCAGTCAAACAAATCACACCACTGCTGTCCCAGCTGGAAGCGTATAGCATCCAGTTTAGCATGGTGTGCTAAAAGTGCACAAGCAATTCTGCATTTGAGCTACAAAGTTGGAAGTCGGAATTTTTTCACTCCGTGCATTCGAGCTACAAAGTGTGGAGAAAAAACTTGGACGCGGCCATGTTTGTGTTTTGTTAGCAACAAGCTAGTCAGATAACTGTAACGAGTGATGTATATTTTCCTCCTCAAACAGTCACCTGTAGAGTCTGTAGAGTTATAAATTTAACAAATGAATGTTTGCATGTTGATTGATCTAAAGTTAACGAATATGAATAAAGCTAACACGGTATAAATCACTTAAAGGTAAGAAGTACGTATTGTGCTGATTTGATGCCACTTGCTGAACTTGTGTTTGAGGAGATCAACCAGAGTTCCAAAGATGGCGAGAAGTTATTTTTTTTTTTTAGTTTTCCTAGTCGGAATTATGAGTTACAATTTTCAGCAGCATAAATCTACAGTAAATCTCAGGCAGCTTTTTGGCGTTCAGCAACTCGCTGATGTGCTTTCTGACTCTGCATGACACATGGTTGTCTATAAACAGTGAAAACCAGATGAAGTCACAGCGACAAAAGCATTAGTTCAGCAAGAGTTCTCCTTGTAGCTTTTCTTAATTTCAAAATGTTATGGAACACTAGGAGCACAAACTGGATATGAAATCCTGGAAATGCTTTACCTGGGCAATGAAAAAAATAAATCGTATGATGAAAAATTCAAATGCAGACATATACACTACACTGTACATGAGAACGGGTTTTTCGCATCGGCGTCATTCTCAGGCGGGGGCGTGGCCTAAATTTGAAGGTGCATTACAGACTTGTTTGTGCCTCGATGCTCAAGTGATTAAAGAAAAAACAGCCAGAAAACAGGAACATCATCACTTAAATCTGCTGGTTAGAAAAACATGTCGTGACTGATATGGATCGATGTTTCAATATTGAATTGTTCACCCAAGGAAAATAAAAATAAAAGAAAGAAACAAGAAATCATGTTCCAGCCTGCATGACTTTGCAAATTCAGAGCTCCAGAGTTCTACTTGCAGTTCTTGATTTTCGTTTTTTTTCCCCCCAGAATGCTGAGTGTGTGATCGATTTTTCCGTCTCTGTTCATATCAGCGGGCCATAAATCATGAAACAAACTCTCCCAATTTTTCAGAGCCTGGACTTCACTAAGCCAAGACTAATAAAGTAAAGCAGACCAAGAGGAACACATGTTTACTGGCCTTTTACCTAGCACACATCCTTTTTTTTTGTTTGTTTGTGTATCCGTGAGTGGTGTCTGATGTGATGCGATGTGATGTTTTGCTGTGCTGGATTGCGGGTGAAGGCCGATGTGTTTGAGAGTTTGAGATAATCACGCCGAAACAGAGAAGGATGAGGGAGGGACGGCGGGTGGCGGCTAAACGGCAGCGGAAACGAGGCTCTGAGCAGCAGGGAAGCAGATAAATGGCTTTAATCTCGATGTGGAGACCTTCGGCGGAGAAAATGACCGCTGACACCTGAGACCCTGCCACGTGTCAAGCTTCAGACGAGGCCGAGGCTCTGGGACATATATCTCAATCTGAACACAAACACCAGGAGAGGAAGCACAGAGGGATCACGTCTGCACGGGGAAACTAGAAATTAGAAAACAAAACAAGACGCTTTTTACAGGAGGGTTTGTTATGTGTAAACACATCTGATCATAAATGGTCAAGGCAGACGCCTTAATTTAGAATAAGGTCTCATAAACTAGTACAGCTCGGGTGTAATTCAGGCTCATGCATTCAAGGCAAGGATGCAACTCCGTAATTGCCTGCCTACAACTAGTAAAAAAAAACTAAAAACAACCCATAACATGTATTTCAATACGTTAACTACAGTAAGTCTTCTCAACTATCTCAAATACCCATTTTGCATTTGGTCAACCAAAACACAGCACTGGTGTCCCAGATCTCAGAGTGGTTAACAAACAATCGGTAGGTTACAGCCTCCAGTTTAGTACGGAGTTCTTGATGTGTTTCCCAGAAACGGGAAGTCGGAACACGGAATTATGTCATATTCGGCCTCCGTGTATTCGAGCTACAAAGTAGGCGTGAAAAAATGGATGCTTTGGGCTGATTTTTTTGGGCTTTTTTTGGCAACAAGCTAGCCAGCTAACTATAAATGACTTAAAGTTAAGAAGTGTGTGCTGTCTTTACAGCTGCAAACGACCATGTTGGTTTGACGTCGGGTTTGAGGAGACCGTCCCGAGTTCCAAAATTGATAAGGTGGTTTTTGGTTTTCCTAGTCGGAAATTACAAGTTATGACCTTGAGCAGCAGCACTGTAAACAACCCCTGAACGTGCCATTTCGACATGTTAACTAGAGGTAGTCTTCTTAACTACACAGCAAATCCCTGGTCTTAAATGAACACCCAGAATGTTCATTCAACACCTTACAGTGTTTATGTAACAACAAGTGGGTGTTAATTCAACTCTCTGAGTGTTAATTCAACTCTCTGGGTGTACATTTAAGACTTTGCTGTGTACCAGTTCCTTCCCTGCTTACTGACTGACATCAAAACAACACGGCAGCTCACAGTGTGTAAAGTGTAAAGTTCCCTGTCTCCAGGTTTTAATAGCATAGTTTATAGCATTAGATCAGTTAAAATATCCACACACACAGTGCTTGGGTCTTGTTTAAATCTATAACCCTGACCATACTAATCACTGTTTTGAGAAGTTTAAGGCAAAACACATCCATCTATAAAATGGCGCCATAAACATTGAGTCATTTTTATCACAAATCACTTGATGAGGCTTCGCCTCCAACACCCCACACACGCCTTTTTTTTCCTTAACGCTTGCCATCATTTTGAAACTGCTGAATCAGCACGGCGGATTTGAGTCAGCTCACCTGTCTCTGATTTCACAAAACAGCGCATGAATAAATAATAAAACCTGGGTGGAAAAAAAACCCTCACGCTTGATATCCACTGACGAGACGACACACTTCCTGCATAAAAAGCTGAGGTTTACTTTATAACAAAATTTGGACGCAGCAGATTTATAAGCTGTGGTGTTTAAAATGTTGTTTGCGGGGATTTATTAGACGTTCAGCATTGGTACGGACTCAACAAAAATATTCAACACGTTCCCAGGTATAAATTCACACAAGCCAAGTGGAATCCACATGTAAATTGACATATCCATATCCATATCCATATTCCATATCCATATTCCACAGTGTGTGCTACGCAAGTCTTTATTTTAGTAGCAGTCTTTATTTTTTGCTAGTGTGTTCATTATATCAACATTAGCTTAGCTATATCAAATCACAGCATTGCCCTGAGGTGCGCTAGTGCGCTAAATAGTTCCCAAGAGTAGCGAACCAGGTTCACTAACTAACTAGCTAGCTAACTTCAGGCTAACTCTAGTTCATTTAGCAAACGTTACAGTCATAATTTTCCGTTAAAAGAAAGATGGCTAAGAGAGGGATAGTTATTAAAATCATCATGCTAGTTCACTGGCTAATATTATGCTAACTAATATGTTGTTTTTACTAACAATTCTTAGCAATCAGATTCCAGTAGTGTAGCAATAGATTACTTAATTTCTGTATAAAAAACTAAAAACAAAACCCCTTTTTTAATATCAATTTTCATTGCAACTGATTCTTTTCCCTCATGCTATGACTGTCCACAAGCTAACATGAGCAACAAAATGAATTTTACGCAGAAGCTCGGACACGAAAAGTCTTACCATGACAGTTACACTGGATGGAGGAGGAAATATGTCTAAAGATAAAGCTCTAAAATATTTAGTAAATTTTATTTAGAGTGCTTTGCATTAAATTGTTTACAGCAACACAAAGCTGGCATGAGCGCAGCTATTTTTTCCGGCTGAGTATTTTCATCACGCTCTCTATAAAACTCCTCTGTAAATCCTACTAACGCTTTAATTGCTGTTTTTTTCCCCACAGCCGGTGAATCCACCGTGATGCATCATAATCAAAACGACCTCCGGATAAACGCTGCGTTAATTTGCCAGGCAGATTTGCTGCAACGATAAACTTTTCTCAGGTAACAAAGCGTTTTTTTTCATACATCATGCTGAGAAAATCTGAAAGCAGTGAGCCGAATACACACGATTCTCATTAAATACTCGTGGGGGGGAGAAAAAACCCAGCAGAGGCGAATTGGAATGAAATAATGACGTCGCGTTAAAATGAATCATTTTTCATAAATTTCATAAACGTTTTCCTCAGACGTGGCCTGGTGACACATGGAATGGGACGTGTGGCTAATTTATGGTGCGCAATTACGCTTCGTAGTCCAGCATGAATAACACAAAGCATTTAAAAACTGCGGTTCAAGAGAACGATTTGAACAGGAAGTGAGCGGAATCGTCAACACATCTGTTTATGGGTTGTTTAAGGACAGATGTTTTCTCCAACTGTTCAGTTTTGTGTACGATAAAAATCTGTCGTATTGATCCCTGATACTGATATTATTATATTATGTTATAAGACAGAACTGGTATTTAAGAGGTAGAATAAAATGAAATATAAAAACAGATATGCACATGTAATACCCAGGACTGTAAATATACAGCCCTAACTGTTACAAATGTAATGAATAAATCTCTGTGTTCATGATGACGTGGCGTCATGAAGCAGCGTCACCTCCAACTTGATTATTTTTCTATAACAGAATGTCCCCAAGTGCCCTGTTCCTTTAATACTACAGCAATCTTCCAACACGTACAACTTTATTCCTTAATGAATAACATCATACTTTTTTTTATCCATTTATAGTTACATTTAATGTCCATAAAACAAAACAGTAGCTTCATTGTAGCAGCTATAAACAGTCATTCCCTCACTACCTTCATATTCACATTCTTTCAGTAGATACTTTTATCCAAAAGTGAGGAACAGCACTGCTCTCTCAAATTAAATTAGTGGTTAATACAAGCCCAGTGGTTAAGACAGTGGATTTCTGACAGAAGGTTGTGAGTTCAAATCCCAGCACCAAAAAGCAGTCACTGCTGGGCCCCTGAGTGAGGCCCTTCTGCTCTGCGGAGGATGAGAAATGACTTAAGCATAAATAAATAAATGCACAAATAAAAAGTTTTTATTTATATTACTAACTACATTTCTGTCATGAAAAAGGGCATATGAAAATACATGTCTTGAATTTATTTCCTCATTTCCATACAATGTCTATTCGGTTGATTCATTTCTACATGTATTTATTTTTACATTTATTTATTTCTGTATTTCTACCTTTAATTATTTCTACATTTACTTATTTCTGTATTTCTAGATTTATTTATTTATACATTTATTAATTTCTGTATTTCTACATTCATTTACTTCTGTATTTCTACACTAATTTATTTATACATTTATTAATTCCTGTATTTCTACATTTATTTATTTCTACATTTATTAATTTCTGTATTTCTACACTTATTTATTTCTACATTTATTTACTTATTTATTTCTACATTAATTTATTTCTGTATTTATTTTTTTTCTGTATTTCTACACTTATTTATTTCTACGTTTATTTGTTTCTGTATTTCTGTGTCCATATGCTAATTAGGTGGGCAGTCCTAAACTCAGTCTAAAGCAGGATTGGTCAGCTTTTTGAACCAGACAGCAACAGGCAGTTCCTAAGAAGTATACATGACTCGAAATCATTTGCCAGTGATCTTAAATCATTAGCAATGGCTTGAAAAAAATGACATAATTAATACAGGATTACATAAAATGAATAAATGTCAACATCTAAGTAGAGTTTCTTGTAGCTAGGCTGGCAAACGCTCCGGCCTAGCAAAGAGCAGCCATGGATGCAGAAACACAGAAATAAATAAATATTAAAATACATTAATAACTAAATGTAGAAAAAAGGAAATTAAAAAATTTTTAATAAATGTAGAAATAAATAAATTAATGTAGAAATACATAAATAGACTAAATAGACACTGTTGTATGGAAATGTAGAAATAAATTCCAGACATTTATTTTAACATGCCCTTTTTCATGACAAAAGTGTATTTATTAATTTATTTATGCATATACTAAACCTTTTTTTTTAAAATTTATATTTAAGTCATTTCTCATCCTCCGTACTGCTCAGTTGCATTAATGAAGTAAATGTAAGTCGTTCTGGAAAAATACATCTGCCAAATGCCATAAACATAAATCAATGTTAAATGCAGGCTTAAAGTAAAACTCATTGTTAATAATTCTCTCTATATAAAATGCTATAGACAGTAATTTTGAGTTGAAATCATAATTCAGCTTACATAAATGGTCAGGCTTAATTCAAGTCTTTGGTTCAGTCTAATTCAGGGTTAAATCAGTGTTTAATTCAGGCTTAATGTAAACATTTTATTTTTTTAAAAATTACAGAAACTAGATGCGCTGCATAGCGTATTAGTGTGTAACATGACCACCACATAAAGTAAGAGAAAGAGCCAGAATGAAGTGAAATAAGCAGACTAAACTGCAAAATTGTTGCTTAAGCACTTCTTGAGATTGAGACTGCAATGTGCTGGTTGCACTGCAGCGCCCCATAGATGCAATTTCATGAAATTTGCATGTGACTAAAGAATGTGGTAATGATGCAGTTTGTGAGCTTATTGTGACGTTTGAGATATTGGCAAAGTTTTTTTTTTTTTAACATTATTCACTAGGTGGCGCTACTCAAATGAATTGTAATGAGCTAGGGTAATGTAATGCGCCTCCTAGAGGACAACTTGCTATAAAAAGTGTATAATTTTAGGCAAACCAGTTTTTGAGTTATTGCCCAAAAAGTGCTTTGAGCCTCCCCCACTTCAGGGGGCGCTAACACAAAGGGCAGCACACACGCAGAGATACAAACCTTATATTCCGTATCAGACGTGTGGCACTACAACCACACCAAGTGTCACGTGAGTTGTTGACCAAAAATTGGAAAAAAAGAAGAAAAATAACATTGACAAAAACTATGAGCGAGTTCCAGAGCTGCTGTGGTGTCATGAGAACATTCCTGGTGATTTTGATCTTAAACTTTGTCAAACCGAACCCAGGAAGTTGACCATCGAGGCGTCGGACCCAGAGCTTCTATCATATTCCAGATCCTCAATGTTAAGCTAAAATAAAAATAAAAAATCATCCTGCAGGGTGACCACATCCTAAACCACCCTTTACTTTGGCAGTAAGGAGATGGTTTTATGGAAGAGAGACAGGACAGGAAGTGAATTCTGGCCAGCGGGCGACATGCTCATGAATAGAGCTTTGATCCGAGTCATATTGCAGAGATTTCGGCTTAACGGCACAACAATGGGGGCTTTCACGAGGTGATGTGCATATTGTGAGAGCAGGCAGGCAATCACGCTGCCAATTACAGCTACATCTCTCTACAGAGGGAGAACCTCCCGAGAGCAAGGCTTCCCCCTGTGGCCTGATGTGAGCTGCCGTCCAACACATTGTTATACTGCAGGCAAATCAACAAGAATGGACAATTGATGTCCGGTTCAGCCGGCTGTATTGCGTGATTAGGTTTTTTTTTTGTTAACAGTCCTGAGGTAAACGTGAAGAAAACACAGGGAGAAGAGCTCACAGCATGTCGATCTGCACATACTGTACACTACAACTGCAAAATATCTGGAAAGTCTATTATTTATTTTACACCACGGTTCAGACCAACCTGCGTTTCATCACAGGTTTACTGCATATGAAAGCACTCACTCAGCATAACCTTAGAGTTTCTATAGTAACAGCTCATTCACAGAATATGGTGAGGTTTTCAGTAAGAAGGCATTTATAGAAGGAGTCTCCAGTGTCAGAGGTAAAGCTGTAACTTTAAGTTTTCTGACATCTTCAGGGAAAATTAGTTTACACTTCTGTGTAGTTTCTCAATTACAAAATACGACAAGTTGTGTTTTTTTTGTACGAATACGACTGTTTATAGCTGCCATTGTTTCATGGAACATTAAATGTAACTATGAACGATAAAAGTTCAAATGCGTTGTCACACCACCCTGTCATATGCAGTACCAGTCAAAAGTTTGGACATACCTTCTCTTTCAATGTTTTAACTTTTTTCTTTTTTTTCCTACCAAAATATGTTTTAGATGTTAGATTCTTCAAAGTAGCACCTTTTGCTTTGATTACAGCTTTACACACTCTTGTCGTTCTCTC
>JAOVVH010000029.1:740674-750674 GCA_028566435.1 Scorpiodoras heckelii | reverse complement strand
TGTGTGTGTGTGTGTGTAATTGTGTGTCTGAGCCAAACTCTTCATATTCAACTACGTCGAGGTAAAAACATTTTTAAAAAATAAAATCTCTGCAGAAAAATAAGTTTATTTCTGTTCTTGTTTTTGTTCACTCACAACTATAACATTGTCTGAAACTTAGCAACTTTAAAAAGAAAAAGTTTTTAGCTCCGCCCACTTTACAATCACATCATAGAATATCTCTGAAACGCTTTATTTCTCGATATAAACATCAGTTTACGTGTTATTATAGTGTACACGTCAATTTCTTCTTATAAGCATTATAAATCACAATAACTAGAGGACGAACATTAGGTTATGTATTTTAAACTCTGACCTGGATTCATAAAACTGCACGTTTATTCGTGTTTTTAAGTGGAATATTATTGGAAAGGGAATTTCTCAAAATGTTCATTTTTTGTTGGATTGGCATTTATTGGACTGTTTTGTAAACAAACAAACAAACAAGCATTCAAATAACACGGTAATGGCAACCCTGAATGTCCATCCACAAGATGGCGTTTTCTCACCATTCCGCATTAATACACTCGTTTATTCAGCCACAGAGTCGTATGTATACATTTTTTCGCTTATTCGACCCAATATTTCCCGCAGCCTGTTTTGTTATTTTGTGGTTTTCTCGCCCTCGGTGTCCTAAAGAGAGAAAAAACAGAGAACAGTAAAAGAAAGAGAATAAAAACTGAAAAGAAATCAAGGCTCTGCCGGTGGGAGGAGACTCCGAGCTCGGAGCACCAATCACTTCGCGGCTCGAGCCTTTTCTCCCGCTTGGCTCTGACCAATGAGAAGCGGCGGAGTCTTCGCGCCTGTATATAAGGCAGCGGGATCGCAGCGTGTAGCTCAGAGGATGAGCGCAGGAACCGGCGTCTGATCTGCCCTCAGAGCGGAGCCGTTATTGTGCTTGTTTATCTCTCACTGCTGCACAGGTATGGACTTTATTTTACAAAATGCTATTTGTTTTTAAGTGCTACTGCATGTTTATTTTATGCACTTAATTTAAAGCAAATTTTCTAAAGCAAATTTTAAATACCTCTTTTTTTTTACCTGGAGATGTTTTTAGAGGTAGTGAACGATGAAGGTGATGCACAATGCAATGCACATCCATCAGGTTGACTTTTCTTTTGTGCTTTTAATCCTACTGTAATTGTGAGGATCTTAAAGTTAAGACAATGACTCTGTAATGTATTGAATGCCTTTATTGACTAAATGAATCAGCTATCAACAAGTCATTCTTGTTCTGTCTACTGTAATTATTTATCTATTAGGAAAGCTACATTATAGTTGTGTTGGGTCAAAGCTCTTACCTAGGCTGCACTTCACACTCTTTCCAGCATGAGGAGCTTACTGATGAGGAGCTTTGTCTTATTGGGGTTCTTAAAGCACAGAAATATTGTCATCAGTTATTAATGTCTGTATTTGAGCTGTAATGTTTTTGATTCATGCGATATCATCGTACGATAAATTGCCTTTGATCCGAGCACGTCTTCACTTGTGAACATTGTGATGCAACACTTCACCCTCACGGTCACCATGACGACAAGCCCGAGAGCCGCTGGAGGTGTTTGCACAACGTTGCGAAAGGCTTCTGCAGGGAAAGTCTTGAGGATATAAAAGCAGTCTGGATGTGATTAGGTGTGAATGTGCTGGTTGTGTACACATCCCTGTGTAGTACACATTGTAGGGTTTTATGTTGCACATGTTGGATCAGCTACGAGAGCTCTCGCTCATGGCACTTGAATCCATCTGTCCTGTGCACTCTGTTTGTCCAGGTGTTCTATCGTAATAAACATGGCGACGTCGGCCAGCTCGCAGCTCAGCAAGGTGGTGAAGCGACAGTACATGGAGCTTCCGCAGGGGGACAAAGTGCAGGTCATGTACATCTGGATTGATGGCACAGGGGAGGGGCTGCGCTGCAAGACCAGGACACTCGACTACGAGCCAAAGAGCATCGAGGGTAAAGCAATGCATGGCTATAAATCTGTATCATACAGTACTGGACAAGTGTAGCTATATGGTACTAATCATCCAACGCTATTAGATTCTTTAATCATGACCTATAACCTTCACCTGTTAAACCCTGATCTTTGATTGGAATATGGCTTTATATTATGACCTTATTGACACGTATGCATTTGTAGTTGGATCATCTCAGTCTCGAGCCAGGCCTTAAACATCCTTCCTGTCTGTATTTTGATCAAAAAAGAGTACTAAATTCTAATTCTTTGTTGCTGAAAACCCTTAATCTTTCACCTTTTGCATCTTTGGTATGTGCCTCTTGTCTAGAACTGTGAATATGGTGTATCTTAAGTTAGTTTTTAAACAAAAGTTTCCAAGGGAGAGTTGCATAGTAAAGATCTGAAGGTGTACCAAAGCTCCAAGTTGTGTTATTAGTTGAAAAACTGGAGTGGATCTGGATTCTGGAGGAATTTATTCCCACATTATTTCCACATTCATCACATCTTAAAAACATGCATTCAGTGTTAAAAATGGTACTCTGCTGTACCCTTCGTGGGTGCTGGATTGGTACTCTTATCTTTTGTATTATTTAACATGTTTCTGAGGTGTACGCTTGAGGGTTCGACCGAACCGACAAGCAATGGTACCCTTTATACAGAGATTGTCCTGACATACCTGAACCAAGTGTTCTTGGATTCTGTGAGGACAAGTTGAATTGAGAACAACCCATGTGTATTAAACCGTCATCAATTAAATCATTTCTCAACCAGATCTTCCTGAGTGGAACTTTGATGGTTCCAGCACCTACCAGTCAGAGGGCTCCAACAGCGACATGTATCTCATTCCCTCGGCCATGTTCAGAGATCCGTTCCGCAAAGACCCCAACAAGCTGGTGCTATGCGAAGTTCTGAAATACAACCGCAAACCTGCTGGTAAATAAGAGCTATTTTTTTCGTATGATGATGCTAATGCGTACGATTCACACCACAGTGAAGGTTCTAGTCATGTTCTTTTCATGTTCTCCACCCAGAAACTAACCATCGTTTGACGTGTAAGAAGGTCATGCAGATGGTGGAGGAGCAGAGCCCGTGGTTTGGCATGGAGCAGGAGTACACCATCCTGGGAACAGATGGTCACCCCTTCGGCTGGCCTTCCAACGGCTTTCCCGGTCCTCAGGGTATGAATTTGCTGTTTGTATTTACGTATTTCTGTTCATGCTGACTGGTCTTGGAGGTCGTGTTGATGGTGTTTGTCGGTTCCTTTCAGGACCTTACTACTGTGGAGTCGGAGCAGACAAAGCGTACGGCAGGGATATCGTGGAAGCCCACTACAGAGCGTGTCTGTATGCCGGCGTGAATATCTGCGGCACCAACGCTGAAGTCATGCCAGCTCAGGTATGCTCGGATTACAGCCCAGACATACCTGCATTATATGATCATTCTTAGATATTGGGTATCGATATATTTTAAGCTAGATATGATTTGCATTGTTATGCAGGTGTTTATTTAAGATGTGTGTATTAAGTATTTTAACATCCAGTCAGCTTAAGTTACTGAGGGTTGGTTATATTGTAATTTAAGATGAAATTCCTACTTTTTTCATAGCTGTATTTGCACTATCCAGTGTCAAAAGAGAAAATTTGTTTCCCCGTAATGTCGGGGGGTCTTTTTGCTAGTTTTTCCTGTAACAAGTTTTTGGCTCGGCTCTGCAGTGGGAGTTCCAGGTGGGGCCGTGTGAAGGCATCGCAATGGGAGATCACCTGTGGGTGGCTCGTTTCATCCTGCACAGAGTGTGTGAAGACTTTGGTGTCGTCGCCTCGTTCGACCCCAAACCCATCCCAGGGAACTGGAACGGTGCAGGCTGTCACACCAACTTCAGCACTAAGGAGATGCGGGAAGACGGCGGGCTCAAGTAAGTCCAAATCTCTAATGCAGAGCTACTCGGCTTAAATTGTCATGCTCTGGATACGCAAACTGCAAGACTGAACGATAACTAGTATTTCTTATCATTAGTGATTATCTAATTACAAGTTATAAATAAGGTAAATGAGGTGCATTTTGGTTCATAGCTGTACTTCATGTGGCCACTTTTAACTAGCAGCACACACTCTGAACAGACAAGACGTCAGTTTTGAAAGTCAAATGGAAAGTAAACCATTTCTCTGTCTGTTAGTCTTTAAAAGTTTTCACCATCCACTATTTTACATTTGCCTGTAGCTAGTGTCTGGTTTTTATGAGCCGCCTTTAGCTAAATATTTTGCAGAAATGCATCTAATTGGCTGAAACCAGGACAGCTTTGTTTTGTATGTTTATCGGCTCTCCTGCAGAATCATTGTTCAAGATTTGTTACGTTTTTTATGCTTTGCTGCGTCGGCATTCCTTAGTACTTTTGCCAAGTTTTATAGGTGTAGCACCTAACAATAATATTTGCATAGTAGGTAAAATAGCAACGGTTGAATTGATAAACAGGATGTCTAAATCACATTTGTCTTTTTTTGTTCCCTGTAACAGATGCATTGAGGAATGCATCGAGAAACTGGCAAAGAGACACAACTACCACATCCGTGCCTATGACCCTAAAGGAGGCCTGGATAACGCTCGCCGCCTGACCGGCCGCCACGAGACTTCCAACATCCACGAGTTCTCCGCCGGCGTCGCCAACCGCGGAGCTAGCATCCGCATCCCTCGCGCTGTGGGCCAGGAGAAGAAGGGATATTTCGAAGACCGTCGCCCGAGTGCTAACTGCGACCCATACGCTGTGACCGAAGCCCTCATACGTACGTGTCTGCTCAGCGAAGATGGAGACGAACCTGTGGACTATTAGATCTTTTTAAATCTCACCTCTCTTCCTGTCGTTTCCAGAACTGAACTCCATTCCACTCATTTCTTAAAACGGCCACACGGCCAGATTTAGTACTGTATTCTTTTGTTTTTCTTTTATTACCGTCTCGTTAGAATGTGTCTAACCACGCATCATAACGTTTTTTAAAACGAGTTGGCTGGTCACAACTTAACATTTTAGCATTAAACTTGAGGTTAACCAGGGACGCGATGTTGCGGCGCATATCTGACCCTTCTTTCTCTATCTTTTAGTTCCTTTCATTTTTTTCCACCCTCTCTCTGTTTTCTTCTTTCCTTGATCGGATCCTCACTGTTAACCCCCACCACATCAATCACCAAAACGTTCCTCTTCATGATGATGGAAAAAAGACTAAATGAAAAACGATAAATGAGCTGAGACGTGGAGACGACGGACTGGAGTTGCTCAGGCTGCGCGCGCGAGACGTTACGTTTCATTTCAGCAGAAGTTAGCTTGTGTACATGAGTTTCAGCTGTGTAACGTTTTCTTGTTTCTAACTAAATGACATTGTGTCTGTTTTTGTACTGGTTCAGGTTGTACGCTACACATCCAACTCTCCTCATCCTTCATGCCACTTGTTAAAAAAATAACGAGAGGGAGACTTCGTAGCTGAAGAAAACTTTTTACTGATGCTTTGTGTTGTATGACATCAGTTTGGGTTTTGGGGAAAATCCTGAAGTGCTGAGATGGTTTTTTTTGTTTGTTTTTTTTGGAGACACTAAAACATCATTTTTACCACAAACCTCTTGACTTGGTGTGGTTTATTTTTTGACCCTGTATGGTTGGATTAACAGTCACCCACAGCAATAATTATATAAGTGATATAAGATGACTATAAAAGCATTTTATTTACTACACTGCCTTTAGGAGTTGGTGTTTTGCATCACCTGTATTGTCAATATGTGTATACCTCATGAGCAAAATTATTGTCTCTGTAAAGTCTAGCTTTGGATTTGGATTAGATTGGACCTACTTTTAACTCTTTTTTTTTTTGTGAATTAATACAAGTTTACCATAATAAGTGGTGTGTCTTTTTTGTGTATGCTGTACTTTTTAAAATGTCTAACCATGTTTTTACTTTGGAGAGCTAGTGAGCTGGCCGTTTAGCTTAACTACAAAAATAGCTACATTAAAAAAGGCATTAAATACTGACTTGATTGGAATTACAGCACTGAAGTATGTTCATTAAACTTAAATAGCTAGCATCTTAACATATCAAGCCTAGCAAACATTAGCTAGCCAGGAGTTTCCATTGAATTAGCTGAACATTTACACCTAGTACCTTTGTAGTCAGCTATTATAAAACAAGTAAAATATATTATACAAGGTTTATATCAATAGGTTCCCAGGGATACAAGTAGTCCAGAGAGGATACCTAGCATAACACCACCTTGAAGGTGTTCAAATATTACCAAGCTATTAAACAGAGGTAATGACGATGCTGTCAGCCATCTTGGCTTTGTAAATTAAACAGGAACGGAGTTCATTGTTTTACAAAGACTAGTGTTAAATCCATTTGATTTGGGGAAGATTATTATCCTTGGGTAGATTTAATGAATCAACTGAATACCTTTTGTTACTGCTAGACCTACAACGGCTAATCTCACATGTGATCTTAGCATGCACTGGGCGCATGATGACGGCATGCGTGAGATTGGATTAGCGTTCCACATAATAAACTTCTGCAACCTCGTACTTAAAATCCCCTCATAAACCACCGATCAAAGTGCATACGAAGAGCGACGAAGGCCAAAAAAAGCCATAAAAACTTGAACGGTGATTCTGCTAGACAATGTTGATTAGCACTTTGATTGATCAGCTTTGGGGGATCAAGATAAGAGGACAAAGATTGCATTTGACTCAACATTGTTAAAGATTCAGCAACTTTAAACTTTTAATCGAAACGACGACTTCAGCATTACTACAGTGTAGGAGATTAAAAAGCAGGGAAGGAAAATAGTTCAGTGATTTTTGTTAATCTAATCAAATATTATTGTAGGAGATTATTGGAGCTGAATACTCAAACTCTTACTTTAGTAAATTTCCAAGAGAATCTAATATGGTGCGAACTATATGCCTTTTTTTTATTTTAACCTTTAAACTACACATTCTGCGAAAGCTCATTTTGTCTTCTGCTGGAATTACAGATTCATACAGGATAAAGTATCTCTTTTGCCTTTCAACGTAAAACTGAAGCCATTAAAACTTTACAACTCCTAAAGATAAACAAGTCTGTTGAACTTTGCAAACTTTAAGTTTGGTAAATTAACATGTTATGTTTTGTAATTTAGCTAGCTAAATTAGCTAGATGTAGAGATATATTAGTTTTTACCCAGCTTTTTTAATTACCCAGCTAAGTTAAGTTTGGTAGTTTTTTTTTAAGTTTTGATTAATTAGCTAGTTTTGTAAAATCTTGTGAATTACCTTGTCAAATTAGCTAGTCAGTTAAGCTTTGGGGGTATTTTTGTTGCTAATGTTTCTTAGCATTCATCCTAAAAGTCTTATTAAAGATAAATTCTAGCTTCTACCAGGTTTGAGTTAGCAGAATTTAAAAGTTAGAACTAAATGGCATTTACAGAGCCTTTATAGAGTTCAGGGTGAAATAGTTTACAACACAGACTCAAACTTTTCTCAGATTATAATGTGAACCATTATAAAGTGACAGCACCATTCAAAGGTCTGTTGTGGGGTTTTGATTTTTGATTAATTGTATTGCTTCACATGTAAGCAATTAGGGGGGAAAATGTAAAGATTAAAAGACAAATCATTCTGTACGGTGTTGTCATTCTGTGTTCAGTGTTATAGACATTACGGATCGTTATTTAGTAGGCTAATGAAAAGTTTCTTCGTTTGTTCCCTGAGGATGATCCCAGTTTCAGATCCCACACCAATTTGTTGGGGAATTTAGTTATTTTTTCTTTTTTTTGGTTGCTTATTGTGTTGTTGATGTTCTTGTGTTATATATTTCATTTTTCTTCTATAATAATAGTGATGATAAGAACAACAACAACAATAACAATAATGTTACGAAGAAGAAGAAGAAGAATATAATTATATTTCTGCATTGTGTTTTGCTGTGATTGATTCATTTGTATTTATTAAATCAATTGTATTATGTTTAAGTAGCAGTATTTTGTAGAAACAGAAATGTTTAGCAGAAACACGTAGTAAGTAAGTAAGTAAGTAAAAAAATTATTTACATAGCACTTTTCTAGAATAAATCACAAAGTGCTGTACAAATAATGCGTAATACAGGTCAATTAAAGTACAATATAATCCAATATTCAGTAAGTGATACAATAAATACTCAAACACGCCCAGACGTACAGTGTAATGCATATAGATTAAGAGCTAAAGCAAGAGAATAAAGGGATAATAGAGCTCAGAGATGTATGCTGGAGCCTCGTTAAGAACAGCTTGATAAGTTCTCAAGCTTACAGGTAACCAGTGAAGAGAAGATCATACTGGTGTAATATTCTCCCTGCACTTTGTCCTAGAAATAAATATGGATTTGTAGCAAATGTGCTGGAAACATTCGAGCAAACCTGCAGCAAAAAATATACATATAATTAAAAATTGTTTGCCATAAGTTTTCTTGACCTTTTGCATAAACATTTGCAGAAAATCTTTGTAAGGGTTATGATGGATTGCTTAGTGAACTTCCTGTTTGTTTGTTTCGGCAGTTAAAAGTATTTCCTTATTTTTTTTTACTCTTGAATACTCGAATACTATGTTTACATGTAGAAACATTTTGACTTTTTCACTCAAGTACAGTTGAACGTGTCTAGCGTACAACCTGAACCAACACAAAAACAGACACAGTGCTGTCAATCAACATCTGTTTAGTTTGTAACGATAAAACAGTCCACAGTTAAAAAGTCACGTCATCTCACGTACGCAAGCTGGCTACTGATGTTTGTTTTTATATTTTTTTTTAATGAAGAGTATTGCACAGTTTTAGCAGCTCTAGATCTGTAGGCAAAGGTCATAGTTATGAGAAATAAAATCACAAAGCGGTAAAGAATCTGAACATGTAGATCAAATAAATGGAAAAAAAAGGAAGTCCTTGGACACATCAGAACTGGACGCATTGTGTTACTGATTGCTCATCTTTATAAAAATGCACCTTTGTATTATTAATTTGATGTGTTTTTATAAACCTGTGCATGTTGTACACTAAAATAGAAAAAAAAACAAAGAAGATAGTGAAGAATGTACAAACTGGAAAGTTCTGGCCATGCAGGTGAGGTAGATTAGACGCCCATGGCTAAAAAATATAAACTGGACAAAAGGGCAGAGCTTCTCCACCTGCTAAATCCCCAAAAAACCCTCTGAACAACTGAGCAAGTACACAAACACACCACATTTCTGAGCAGCTGATGGTTTAAGGTCATCGCCCAAAGGCCCGACAGCTGCTCTGCAGCCGTCATTAGATCTGACCACGCTAGCCCAAGGCATTAAAGAAACATGAAAGTTATCCAGTTCGTCTTTAGCTTAGCAGCTGGAAGCTAAACTCTCCCAAACTCTTTTCCACAAACTCATACCTACAACTGTACTTCCTTTACGCAGGACATAATTGAATTCTGTAAGCTCATTTTTAAAATAAACGTTTGGTAAAATGATCCTGATTTCAAAAGATTGTGGGTGACGTCCATTTCTGTGCAAAGATTAAGAAGCAAAACACCGTCTCAGAAACAATAACTGTCCAAATATTAGTTTTAATTTAACTGTTCCTTTAAGGCTCTGCCCCAGAATCATGGGTAAAATCATGCTGAAGAAGTTGAAGCTGCTCTACAAGCAGTGTGTATTTATGATGAGTTTAACACTGCATTGATCTGCATCCTAAAAATGTGCAAAAGTCTTAGACACCCTGTTGTTTTTAGGTTTTTATTATTAATGTTTGTTTGAGTTCTGCATCACTGAGTCAGTACAAAATTATTTTATATTTTCAAACAAAAAATTTCATGTTACACAAAAATGCTTGTATGTCAGTAATGAAAGCAACATGTTACATAACAGACCACTTTTCAGACAAAAACATAATGAAGATAATGCTGCTGGGTTTTGCTGCAAAAAAAAAAGAAGTAAGTGTGACAGTCAAAGTCTCCAGAAGAGCTGTAGCAGATTCTCCAAGACGCTCAGTAAAACT
>JAOVVH010000029.1:727502-738595 GCA_028566435.1 Scorpiodoras heckelii | reverse complement strand
GGAGAATCAGACAACAGTGACCACGGACTGTTGAACAGCTCAAGTCTTGTACACAGCAAGAATGGGCAAAAATTCCAATTAATATCTTCAATTTCCAAACCACTAAAAAGTATAATTAAAAGAAAAGGTGATGTGACCCAGTGGTAAACACGCCTCTGTAACAACTTTTTGAGTGTGTTGCAGGCATTAATTTCTAGATTTATTTATATTTAACAAATAGATTTAAGTTTGTTATTGCAAACAACACCAGCTCCACTCCAATGTGATCTACCATGCCTGAGAACAAGACAGCAGAAGTTTGTCATTTTAGCTGACTTTGGAGCTCTATTTTTCAAAAGAGCAGTTTTATTAAGAGAATTTATACATTTATTTATTTGGTTTTAGCATACCATGAACCTGTAGTACATTTTGTCTACAACTTTTGATTTATTTAGTTTTGTGCAGACAAAAAAAATGCACAATCTTTTGTGTTGATTTAGAAATAAAAAGGAACCTTTTCAGTGGAAATTTTTCTTTCATTAGAATTTTGTTCAAAATTTTCCAAGAAGCAAACGGACTCATTAAGCCTGCATCATTCAACAAAATGAATCGTGACTGGAATGCATCATTACATCCTTAGTAAAAGTATAAAATTAAATTAAAACAGCAAATGTGAAGGCAGACTAGGATTATCTGCAGTGTGATTGGATGTCTAGTACAGAATGAGGCAAAACAAACATAGTAACTCATGAAAAGTTGTAAAAAAAAAAAAAAAAGTAAAGTGTAAAGATAAAGCTAGGCTGTTTATAAGAACTGAAGAAGAACTTGCTCACCTTTGCTCATTCTACTTTCTCACACCTTATGAGAGAGAGCATTGTGTAACAGTCAAAGGAGTGTCATTTTCTTCCCAAACAATGTTGAGCACCTCACCTGGGTTCTGTCCATGTTAGCATGAAAAGACTCATCCTTGCTAACTGGACTTGTTCTCATGAAGTGTGCCAGCTTCATACACTCTCTATGCTCCCTCAAGACCGAAGAACAATCAGGATGGAAATTCTCTACTCTGCATTAACACGATCCTCTGTCCTGCTCTGTCCATGGTGTCTCTTTAGATTTTAGAGCTAAACAATGAAGCATTTTCTTTAAAATACTGGATTATTTATACACAACTGGTTACTGGTTGTACATAAGTCCCTTATTTATATATTTCAATGACCAGTCAGAAGGTGGAGGGTTCAACTGCCATTTCACTGGGTCTGGGGGTTTGTCTGAGTGTCTTGGCTAGGTGTGCAATTAGGGAAGCTCCTTATCTAGCTTTGTCTCTTGTTTGGTAAAGCTAATTTAGCTCATGGTATAATATTTAGCCTGAGGGTTTACTTGTTTTCTTTCTTTGTTTATTTTGTTTGTTTTTTTGGCCTGGATTTACCCAATATTTGCACTCAATTTCCTATGAAGCTGAAGGTCAATGTTAGGGGTAGGAGACAGTCAACAGGAAGCTGGGGTAGTCTGCTGGAGCTTTGGATCACTTCACTGCAAATACATGAAACATTTGAGTAGGAGTGTACCACCTCCTTGAAAAGTAAACAAATTTTGCAACTGTTCTTGGTAGCAGAAATATTGTGCATTTGTTTTTTAGTTATTATACACAGGAACAGAGCAAAGGTCAACTCTTGGTAAAACCCCAGGAGTTATCGTCCATGATACACAGAAGCCACACCTTCCCCTTTATTTATTTATTTAACAACATAAAAACAGGTAGCTGGACTTCCAAAATATTCGGTTTAAAGTCCGGAGACGGTTATATACAAACACCCTGCCCTGCTTTCTCAGTATAAATCAACACCAAATTAATATTTAAGCTGCTGGAAGGGATTTGGTCAACAGATTTTTATCTGTTATTATATCAAAAAAACATCGGTGTTTTTACTGGTCAGACTACAGATCATACAGACAGAGTGGAAAATCATTTTAATTGTATTATTAACTCTGCCACAATTTACAGCATAATAAAAGATTGGTAATTTATGATGTGTAAACAATTCACAGTATATTAATTGTCTGCATGGTTCTAAGTATCAATTTAAAGTGCATTTTGTAACTCTACAGAAAAGTGTTTGGGGTTACATACAGCTAGAGACGGGGACGAGGCCACTGTATTGAGACTGAGTCAAGACCAAGACCAATTCGAGGGATGAAATTGATCTAAATTTAAAAGTTATGTCTGGATTACGTTTTTTTTTTGGTAAAGCTTCTTTGGGACAATGTCCATTGTTAAAAGTGTGTTAGAAATAAAATTAAAATTGAAATTGAGACCTTGTTCTGGACCATTTATACCATTTAGCTACTTTGTCACCATCAATCCTCATATAATGTTCTTGTACAGTAATGAACATCGCTCAAGCTGATAAGTAAGGAATTTATACCATTTATACCATTACTGGAAAAATAATCAACAACAATGCACATCCCAAACTGTTTCACCTTTCCTAATCAACTTGTCAATGATTACATTTTTGTCATATATTATAGAACTACACTTTTCCATCTCTTTATATTCACATTTCCTGTTGCAGAATCTTCTGACCAATCAGAATTCGAGAATGGCATTGTGGTGTATTGTTGATTCTCCTAAACAGGTAACTGGACAGACAAAGTGTACCAGGACACATTGACTAAAGTGGAAGCATCAGAAGGGTCAGACACTAATAAAAACCAAACGTCATCATTCTCGAACCCATGGGATTCTCAAACCCAAAGTGACAGCATGAAATGCAATTCGGAAGCACATTGTGTGCTGTATGGCCTGTATGGTAATTAATTCACAGAGCTGTGTGCTGTTACGTAAGATGGCATTTTGCTAATTGGCACAGGGTTCAGTTCACTCAAAGACTCCAATGAATATCAAAAGGCGCATTACGGAACAAGCTGAAAGCACTTCAGAAACGGCAAGCATCAGACTTTGTGCTGATTCAGAGGCTGTGGAAACAAAAAAAACAAGCCTGGTGTGAATGTGTTGCTTTCAGGGAACAGCCATGTTGAAGTGTGTAGATTTCATGAACACATTAAAGCGAAAATTGCTAAATAAACTCCTGTATCCATGCTAACATACTTTCTGTGCTAACTGTCCCAAGTTGTTTGTTAGCAAACTAGCTAACTAGGAAACACCGGCTCTTTAAATAGTCAATACAGTAAAGCAGTTTGTGGTGCTGGTTAAAGATGCAAGTTCCTGTCAAAGTTTTGCTCAGGAAGTTTTATGAAACAGAAGCCTGTGGTGTTAAAGACATTTCTTGAACGAAATTACATTCAAAGGCTAACAACAGCTCCTGATGTCTCAGCATGTTTTATATGACAGTGATTCAAATGAAAAAAACTTATTTTTTTATATTTTGCTCTGTTTATTGCAAATAGTGTTCCAGCACTTAACACGCATCCAGTTTTATTTGACTCAGGTATTTAATTGAAAAGATAAATAAAGAAGGAAGAAAATTATTTCTTTTAGCACATCATACAACTCCTCTAATCATCTTATTGTAGTGTTTTCAATCTAAACACATCTCAAGCTCTTTGACACGTCACAGACGTGCAGTGGTCTTATCGCTCTGATCAAAAGCACCAACGAGGGACACTTTGTCCCAGAGAGAGCCTTTGTTACAAATAAATATTCTGACATCAGCCTTACGCACTTCAGATCACAAGGCAGGAAGAAATGCCTGGCACACGAACAGTGACAGAAACAGCACACACAACGGTTCTGTCGCTAATCTATACGTTCTTTCATTAGCACGGCGCCGAGACGTGCCGTCCATCCACTCAGTCTGCCACGTAATCGCTTATGTTCTTTTACATTCGGTCAAACAGTCAAGCTGTGCTCAGGACAGAGAATTAAAGCTTAAAGATTTAACAGCTGTTTTATTTAAGAACGGCAACACAAAAATGTGCCACTAGAAAAAAGTGAGTAGGGCAGAGTGGGGTAAGATGATCTGTTTTTTGTTTAAGTCAACCTATAGCTAATGGAATATGAGACAGGATTAAAGCTAATGCATACAACACAGGCTCAGGATGTCTGTCATTAATTGAAACCTGAGACATGTGCCTAACATAAACAGACAAGTAAATATGGGGTCCCAAAAAAAACTGGCCTTCTGGCTCTGTTAGGGGTAAGTTGATCCAGCGGACAGGGTAATTTGAGCCATCTGAGAAAAGAATTACTAGCTACTGTATTCACCAGAAAACAAAATATTGAAATGTAAAAAAAAATATACAATAATGAAATTATTAAAGTATTTATGAATTTATTTATTATCACCAGTTTAATACACTCTAGTTTTCATCTATTCCTCATACATGAAATCAGATTATTTTATGTATATTGCACTTTATGTAACAATACACAAGATTTGATCTTAAATAACCTATTTATATGTTTTGTACTTACACCTGTCTATCACCTACACTGTATGGACAAAAGTATTGGGACACACCTCTAAATCATTGAATTCAGGTGTTTCATGGAGTCCCATTGCCACAGGTGTATAAAATCGAGCACCGAGCCTTTACAAACATTTGTGAAAGACTTTTCATTCTGAAGAGCTCACTGAATTCCAGTGTGGTGCTGTAATAGGATGTCACCTATGCAACAAGTCAATTCATGAAATTTCTTCCCTCTTACATATTCCACAATTAACTGTGAGTGGTATTATTGAAATGTAGAAGTGTTCAGGAACCACAGCAACTCAGACACAAAGTGTTAGACCACGTAAAGTTACACAGCGGGTCACTGAGTGCTGAGGCACATAGTGTATAATAATCACCAACACTCTGCTGTCTCAATAACTGCAGAGCTCCAAACCTCCTCTGGCTTTAACATCAGCACAAAAACTGTGCACCAGATGTTTTATGGCTCATGTATTTCCATGAACGAGCAGCTGCATGCAAGCCTTTACATCACCAAGCACAATGCCAAGTGTCAGATGGAGTGGTGTAAAGCACGTAGCCACTGGACTCTGGAGCAGTGAAACATGTTCTGTGGAGTTATGAATCACACTTCTCCATCTGCCAGTCTGATGGATGAGTCAGGGTTTGGTGAACACCAGGAGAACTTTACCTGCCTGACTGCACTGTGCCAACTGTAAAGTTTGGTTGAGGAGGGATAAAGCTATGGGGTTGTTTTTCAGGGGTTAACCAAGACCTCTTAGTTCCAGTGAAGGGAAACTTAATGCTTCAGCATACAAGACATTTTGGACAATTGTATGGTTCTGACTTTGTGGGAACAGTTTATGGAAGTCCCTTTTCTGTTCCTGCATGACTGTGCCCCAGTGCACAAATCAAGGTCCATAAAGGCACAGTTGGGTGAATTTGGTGTGGAAGCACTTGACTGAACAACACAGAACCCTGATCTCAACCCCATCAAACACCTTTGGGATGAACTAGAACAGAGATTGTGATCCAGGCCTCTTATCCTACAGTGTCTGACCTCACAAATTCTCTTCTGGATGAATGCAAAAATTCCCACAGATACAATGAAAAATCTTGTAGAAAGCCTCCTCAGAAGAGTGGAAGGTGTTTTAGCTGGAAAGGGGGAACCGACTCCATATTAATGCCTATGGGTTTAGAATGATGGGTCATAAAAGCTCCTGTAGATATAATGTGTAGGTATCCGAATACTTTTGTCCATATAGTGTATCTAACACAGTTCTAGCATGGTGATCTTATTAAAGGCTTCTTCAGGCATACAGCAGGCAAGGTGGTGGCATATCTTACTGTAGGTTTTGATTGGTTTGAGAGCTTTAAAAGAGTTTAGGGTGTTCCCGAGTGATTTGCTCTATCATCTATAAATCATGAGTTTAAACCCCAAGATGCCAGAGCCATCTGTGGCCAGGAGTCTAAAGAAGCAAAACTGGCTGTGCTTTCATGGAGGGAGGGGTCTCATAGCGACACTGGCCAATCATGGGCATCTGTGAGCTCAAACATATGGAAGTGGGAGGATAGCATTTTCCTCCGAGTGTGCATGTTCCATAAGCAGCAGTTTGAAAAGATGCAATCAGCCAGAAAGAAGAAACACGTGGTACCTGTCATATTGTAGGAGAGAGATGCCTGATGGGTGTGAATTGGCCAAGTAAATTAGGGAGAAAAATTGAAAATCGAGTTTAGAGTCCATCAGTTTAACTGTGTGGATTGCATTTTTTAATGTTGCACTCACTAAGCTGTGCTGTGGACAGAGAATGGTTAACCTAACCTGCTAAACCATTCTCTGTTCACTTGCTGGGGACTGGAATGTTGCTCCTTTTTGCCGGTTCAAATGCCATTTCTTTCTAGTGAGGCTATAGAACCTGTCAGAAAGATTTTGATTTGATCTGCAAGCTCTATCTCTATCTTATCGAAATATCTCCTTCAGCTTCAACTTCAGCAACAGCGCTCTTTATCTCCTCTAGGTTTGGAGCTACTATCGTTTTTTTCTCTTTATTATGTTAATTATGTTGCGTCACAGTTGTTATTTGATATCTAATATATGGAATATGATGACACATTCATTGTTAGGATGCAACACTAATTTAAACACCAAATATTTGACTTTTTGCCCCACAGCCACCATTTTGGGAAAAGTGCTTAATTGACGAAACATTTTTAACACATATCTGATACAACTTTTCAAACTTAGATACATTACTTTTGATGTGAGACTGATTAGACCTGATAAGCCAAAAACAAAAAAATACATTTGACAGTCAAAATATGCTTATCACGGTTTCACAGCAAGATGAAAATGGATAATGCAAACTAAATTTAAGGTCACATGACAAAAATTGTGTATGGCTGCCCATATACAGGTGGTGCATCAACTTATCCACTGGCTCATCTTACCCCACGCTCCCCTAGCTAGTTAGCATGTAGCTTATTAGATGGCGTCATCTGAGAGAAATTCCAAATTATAGCTTCATTATGGATTTACGGACACACAGGTGATGTTTTTGTCTTACGCCTTAGCAGCTCTCTGAAGTCGATTTTGGCTACACCCACTTTACAGTGTTTCAATCCAAACCACATGCTTTGTAAAATGAGGATTCGAAAATGTAGCCTGAAAGTTTTAGGTGCGCAAATTGTGATTCATAAGATTCAAAAGCTTTAAGACGAGGATTATTCACATTCACAGAATTACACATATTATTTTCATCGTGACATCATAACTGTTCATACATTTTCATTACTTTTCAATACTTTTTTCAAAGGTTGCAACTTCGGGTTACTGCGTTCCTGTTCGATTCACAGCAACTTCATTGTTTTAAACCTGACTGCATCCACAAGGGTAATTGTGGATTACCCTTAAAAATTGTAATCCTGATTAAACTTTTACTCCTTTGCCCACGGTTACGCACATAGCCGATTAGTGGCTAAATGAAATCTGTACGCTGCCTGTGGCATGCTTGTGCACGCCTCAGCTTTGCACTCTGACGCTGTTTCCTCTGCAGGAAGTGGGGTTAAGCAGATCCTTGGGAGGATTATGAAGCTGATTTCTGTGCACATTACATGAGAGGGTTATTTCTTTAGGGATTTTATAAGACCCCGCCTGTGGAATGTTCTAGTTTGATCCAGTTAGAGGCAGACCTGGAAATATTAGAAATGCTGAAGGAAAGGTGAACCAGCCGAGTGTATTATCCGCACAGTCACAGTTAAGCCGGTGTGTATTGTGTGGTCGTACAGTGTTACCCCGAGGGTTGGGTTCTCTATTGTGCAGTAACTGTGTGAACAGAGACGCTGGTCCTGTTTTGCTCTGACAGTAGTGCAGCTGCAGAACACAGGTCTACTCTATATTAATGCACTTGTTCTTAGACGTTATACACACGTAGAACTTGATATGGGGAAGGTTTTCTGTCAGGGGATGTTTTATTTAACATGTGTGGAAGGAGTCTCCAGTGTCAATGCTTTGTAACAAACAGAGTTTACACTTCTGTCTTTTTTTTTTTTTGGCTTATTAACTTCAAGAAAGAGAAGAAAGAGAAGTTGGTGAAGGAACAAGTGTTTATTGCTGCTATAATGTAAGAACGTACAGGAACTAACTTATTCCACGGATGTTCCACATAATTAAATGTAATTATAAATGTCTAAAAAAAAGTATGACATTTCAGTGTTTAATAAATCAAAAGTAATCACTGGGAAATTGCTATGCTGTAAGAGAAATAAAACACTTAGGGATGTGCTGTTATAGGAAAATAATCAACTTCAGGCTGTCACATAAGTACTGGTTTAGGCAGTGACACGAACTACAGTTCCCAGCAGCCCTAGCTGATCACATGACCTTATCACATGCCTAATTTATCATGGACACCTGTTTTATGTTTCTCCTAATCAGTGCGCCTGTAGAAGTTCTGTGTTTTCACTAAGTTCGATGTTTGTTAGACGGTGTGTTCATGCCGTGGTCCGGTTTTACCTCCAGTTCTAATCTGTGCCTTGACTTTGTTTTTGTTAATAACAAAAGTTCACACTTCCTGATATCCAACACCTCATCGCACCATCCTGTCACTTAGTTTTTTATTATAACATGAGTACACGTAGTGTTTATTACTTAGCTAACAATGGCTTGCTTGCTAACATCATTCTAGAGCTCCTAATTTATTATTATAGAGGTTGTTAAAACAAAAAACAAAAAAAAGAAGTTACAATAGGGATCTGATGTCATGAAAATGTTTTAAGACTGGTCGATCATATTTAACTCAAGCTCCACCCCTGGTGATGCAGGGATGGGCGTCGCTTAGCAAAATCAGGACTGAAGCATGATTAGTAACTGATTAGATGCCATCATCGGTACACGCTTAGGCAGTAAGAACACATTATTGGGTTTGTAGAGTATTATTACAGAAATATAATTTGTAAAAACTCTATCTAGAGCTTCCTAACAGAAGCAGGAATCCTGAACTTGAATTTAATCCTCTGCTGCTGTGTTTCCTAATAGACCCATTCAGGCCACAGCTTAACTGACCTCAGACCTGTAGCTCATGAACATACCTTCAGCGGTACACTTCAGCCCGAGGTAGCGCACGTACACAGCTGACAAACAACAGGGTGGGATTTTTCCTCAAGGTGAAGAAAAACGTTCAACTCTACACGTTTGACCTACATAAGAGAAGAACAAGAACAATTGCTGAACTTCCACAACATTAATTGTAAATATAAATGCATAAAAAGTGTAATGTCTTCTTGTTAAGTTGGAAAGGTTGCAAATTGCTGAGGTGTAAGAGGAATAAATCACTCCCGGGCGTGCTGTTTGAGCACAACGATTATGATTATTTTCCTCAGAAAGCATTTTAAGAGTTACCAAAAGAACTAAACAATTTTTAGATTTTTTTTATTCAAGATGTTCCTACAGGGCTGTGGTAGCTCAGTGGTTAAGACATTGGATTACTTTGGATTATGAAGGTCATGAGTTCAAATCCCAGCACCACCAAGCTGCCCCACTGGGCCCCTGAGCATGGCCCTTAACCCTCAACTGCTCAGATGTATAAATGAGATGAATGTAAGTTGCTCTGGATAAGGGCATCTGCCAAATGCTGTACTTCATTGTTAGATTTTTAAGCAAAGGTTTTTACCTTCTTTTATTTTTACGTCTTCCAGTGACGTCATTTCGTCCCATTCCACAGATGGTTGTGCGTGAGAAATGCATCGTGGCTTCTTTTCACAAGCCGATATTCCTCCACTCCTACAAAGACATGTCAGGCGTAAATTACAGTGTTTAAAAGCAGTGACGCTCACTTTATGGAGGCCTTTATGGAGGTCAGGGTCATCCTGAGAGGTCACAGTTGTGCTAAACACATTAAAAAAAAGAAGTGTATGTGGGGGGGTTGTTGTTTTCCTCACCGAATTCATTCAGTTCTTTTACTCAGCTGGGCTGGAGATACCCGCAGGGGCTCGGCGTGTCCGCTAGCATGGTGAAGGATCACATATAAAGCTGCTATTATTCAGGGATTTGGCAAAGGAGCGCTCGCTCGGAGACTGTGCTCAGTATTCCATGGATGAGTTAGAGGAGGTTCCTCTGCTGACCACAGAGCGCTGTGGGAAAGTCATTAAAGTGTAAAGCGTCTCTCTTCTCCTTCTTTTCACAGGGAACCCATGAGAGAGGGACGATGATGAGGTCCTGCTGTTAATGAGTGAACTCTCTCTCTCTCTCTCTCTCTCTCTCTCTCTCTCTCTCTCTGGCTACTATGGTAAAGAAGCTCATCTCTAAAAGAAGCTCCAATCTGTTGGGATCTGTTCCCTTTCGACACAAACACTATACTGGTTTTGTTGTACCCTCTCAGGCTCCTCTGTTGAAAACAAGAGCTGGTGTTTGATTACTTCCTCCCAGTCGAACCCACCGAGCCGTTATTCAGCAGCAAAGCTCCCCCGTGTACCTGCTCCATACGCTGCTTATCAAGCAAATGAAGGCCTTAAATAAAAGTTGGCAGGAGAGAGGCGGATGAGATGCTGTGCTTTGTGCTTTTCACATTTCAACCTTTTAAAAAAAGAGACGTTGAAAAGCGACGTTAAAAAGAAGTCTTGTCTGTCCTCATTACCAGAAGGTACACAATGTACTTTAAAGAATGACAAGGACAGATACCTTTCCTCCTTATCTTCATCTGGCCTTTATAGAAGACCTGACGTCAGTGCATTAGTGTTTCAGACACCAATATAGGTGATTCTCTATCTCAACGGGAAAATAACAAACATAGTTTGGGAGATATTGTCATTTTAATGTAATACTTTGTCATTTCTGGGGAAACAATGAAATTATTTATATTTAAGCAAAACATCCCTGACCTCAATTACATAGCTCATGGCATTAAGTTAAAGTTAAATTAAAGTCTCAGCTTAACACTAGTAACTGTCAGAGTATGACTGAAACAATTCAGATTCAAAATAATAGCTTGTGCTGCATCAAGTGCTATTCTGAGTACTGCTGAAAAATGAGTGTTGAAGCCATTCTGTTCAATTAAATCAGACTCACAGTAATTACTGTGATACACTCAGTGTCCATGTTCTCAGTTCCACTTCCCATATAGCTGCACTTAGTACTTCTACAATTACAGACTGTAGTCCATCTGTTTCTCTACATACTTTGTTAGTCCCCTTTACTCTGTTCTCTA
>JAOVVH010000029.1:687953-699111 GCA_028566435.1 Scorpiodoras heckelii | reverse complement strand
TATAAATATATTCATGTGGACGGTCTGAGGAATCCAGTTGAAACATTCTCTATGAAAAAATACATAAAGCTTTGTAACTGGTACAGAAAGATAGACTTGTGCTGTGGAGTAGACTGCAGTACTGAACACCTAGCTGTACATACTGGAATCTCTGCTCCTTGACTCTCTCCGAGTTGCGGTCAAAGGGTACTCTGTACACTTGCTTCATCCGCATTCTGTTGCGTTTTAGGACACGATCAATGGTGGAAAGGCTGATACTGTTGATGCCTTCACAGTTGACATGGTCGTCAATGATTTTCTGCTGTATTTTACGCAGTGTGATTGCATTGTTCTGACAGACCATGTCAACAATGAGGGTCTCTTGGTGTGGGTTCAACATAGACGTCCTTCCCCCTGATGTGGCAGTCTTGCGATTCTACAAAAGAACATGCCGTTACAAAATATTACATGCAGCACTAACCCTACAAATGTTTTAGGAAATTCATGTAACACCTTTTTACAGATCTGTACTGAGTCATACTGTAAACATATTCGAAATGAATTAAGCAATTACCTGTTCTCCTCTATGGTGGACACGGTGAATCTACTCAGGTTGGGCTGAACTCAAAGTCCTGCTTCCCTCATAGTGAATCCATGGACAACAACATGGTCAATGATGGTTGCCCGTATTTCATCTGAAATTATCGTTCTTCGTCTCGTCCCTCCTCTTCTTCCTCCTCTTCCTCCTCTTCCATCTCTTACCCTTACTCTACCTCTCTGACTGTTTCTATCCGTAGTGAAACTTCTACGACCGGGCCTCCTTGTACTGGCTTATATTGGTTTCTTCACATCATTTGTCACATGTGTGATCAAATTAGTGGCTGTGTTTAAGTTGTGACACCTGTGCTTTATTTGAGTTTCTCTTTTGCTACCTGTGCTTACCATTATGCAAAATGTGTTTTAGTGGGTGAAAATACGTTTGCAAATTGTGTCTTAATAGGTGAAGAGTGCTTAAGGTTCTGCCAAAAGGGTGAACCTGTTGTGACTAACTAGGTGAAATGTGCTTATGGTTCTGCCAAATGGGTGACCGTTTCAATAAATGAGTTTAGGACACTGAGAATTTGGTTCAGACAACAGAGTTTTGTGTTTTTTAGCAACTGAGAACAACTGTAATAGTAGTTGAACAGGTTGCAAATCAGTGAAGTGTTGGTTTTGCTTTTCGTTTATGTGCCAGGTTCTCGTCACGTAACACAGTCGAAAGCAATTCCTCTTGTGCATTGCATTTTCACATGGCACGGTTTCCCAGTGTATGGTATCCAGTCTTTAATATGAAGTTCATCTCAAGCACTCCTCAGCCCCTGAGGATAGTGGAAGTATGGTCTCAGGGTTTGTATTAAGCTGACAGGAAGAATGTACTGTATTTGCTTCATCTAAAACGTTTGCTCGCTAATTGATTCTTTATAAACTTGCACATAGGTTTTATACCAGTCCCTGCTGTGCATTAGAAATGCGATTTACTGCTGATGATTATGATTTGTGTTCCAAATGCTGTCCTTCAGATGTCATTGGTCCCTTTGTCCCTGTATCTTGGCAGTGTTCCCCCAAGTCGTATGCAATATGGAAAATCGTAGCAAACAAGTTGTCCTGTGCTGATGTTTGCATATCCCCAGCCTTGTTCTTGCTTGGAGATGACCTATCTCTCACTTTCAACTTTCTCTACAAGAAAGTCTGTCTGTCTGTCTGGTGTTTTTTTTCCTGCTCAGATTATTGGAATTTTTCATGTTAAATTTTGCACATCCTTTTGGACAAAAATGAAGAAGGCAAAGAAAAGTAATTTATATTAGCAGTCGGTTTATTGGGTTCTGTTTCACAGATGTTCCTTTATCATAACTTAATAGTGAAAAAGTTTTCATTTACCTTTCTTTATGTAATATAACTAATCTCTAAACCAAGGGTGTAGGTTTGATTTCGACATCGGTGGGGACATAAAAGCGGTCCACAGGAGACCCTAGAAGCTGAGGCTTTTACATTTATGATAGACTTCTAACCACGGTGTCAGCCAGAGCCTTTTAGATATTTATAGATATGGAAGCTAACGCGCTCATAAAAGCAGTTTTTTTTTTTATCACAATGTTCCTGAGACAATAATTACCCAATTGTTAATTGACAACTTCACAGGTAGCTTTCTGTACTTCATGATGGAACATCTAAACAAGCAAACATTCATAACTGGAAAAAAAAAACACTGCAGGGATTGACATTTTGTTTTTTAAGTTATACTGAATTCAGGAGTGTTTTTATTAATGAATTTTGTACCAGTTTTGTGCCAGGTTGAACTTCTACCTGGCAGGATTGTTTCTGTCACCTGATAAAAGTACACACTGAGGCATGGCATAAGAACAGTGAGAAAACGTGTGCATATTCAGAGCTCTCAGTTTAAACACATGTTGATGAACCACTGTACATCATCAACCTAACATCTGTCACGATACTGAATCTCATTACCAATATATCACTAAGTTATTATATGACCTTACCTGTGACCCTGCCACTCCACCTGCCACTCCACCTGCCTGAGCTACTACACAGTCAATTTGTTTCTGTCACCTGACAAAATAACACACTGATGCATGACATATGAACAGTGAGCAAAAAGCATTTATGGCTTTGTTGAGTATTACCATTATTATTGACGCTACACATTAGCAATTTCAAGTTTTGACTTTGACTTTTAAAGTAGCTCCCAGTGTCCACCTTTCTTTTTTCAGCTGCCCTCCTGACTGATCACATCACCAAATTAGGCTAATTACGCACACACACACACACACACACACACACACACACTAACTTTTATGGTTGCTGCCAGTTCTATGTAATAGCCCTACAGAATCGTTCCTCATTTAAAAATAAAATGTTTTGTTCCTGTTTGGATCAGTTCTAAAGTTTAATCAGTTCATGTGCTGGGTACATGTCGGTTCCATATAATCTCTACAAACATCAGGCAGCTGTTCATGACACTATGGGGGTAAAACAATAATAACATGCTGAATGAACTCCGCTTGAAATGAATGGAAATGAATCCCAAAGCATTTTGGACAGTGTACGGAAATGACTTCATACTGTAATGCATTCATTTTTGGCTTTGTTCATGCTCTATAACTCCGTCCCTCTGTTTCTGGATGCTAGCTGGGGGAATGGGTTGCTTCCACGCCCTGGTGAACGCGACGGTCCACGTCATCATGTACAGCTACTACGGCCTCTCCGCAGCTGGTCCGCGCTTTCAGAAGTACCTGTGGTGGAAGAAACACATGACCGCTATCCAGCTGGTTCGTCTGCTTTATATTACTGTAGTTACATTTACATTTATATTTTCTCCAGGATCACTAAAAATTTCTTATTAACTGTTTTATTCATTATGATCAGAAATAATCCATATGCAATATGTGTTACCTAATGTGAATGGTCAGTCTGTTTTGTTGGGGGGAAAAAAACCCTAAAACAATGAGGCATGCTGGTAGAGGAAACTAATCAGTGACCGTGTGGTGTGATGCGGCCTGAAGTGAAGTAAATTAATCATGCCTGTTGGCATGAAGTGTATTATTCCTCTTATACTACTGCAGTTTGCCAAGGATTAACTTTTGTGTTTATTAAACAAAAACCTTTTATCCATTTATAGTCAACTTAAATGGTGTAGAATGTCTGAGGAACTAGTAACTTCCTGTTGACTTTTGTTTTAATAGCTGTAAACAGACATTCCCTCACAACAAAGCCTAAACTCCTGTCTCCTGACACTGGAGACTCCTACGATAAATGTTACTTAAATGAACGTCTCCGCAAGGAAACTTTCACCATATCAGTGGTTCATTGTTAAATAATCGACTGGTTGAAGATCAGTGATAAATTGGTGACCGATTAATTTAAACTAGTTTTTTTCCCCCCTCACAGATTCAGTTTATCGTGGTGTCTGTCCACATCTCTCAGTATTACTTCATGAAAGACTGTGAATACCAGGTGCCCATCTTTATCCACCTCATCTGGATCTACGGCATGTTCTTCTTCATCCTCTTCTCCAACTTCTGGATCCAGGCTTACATCAAGGGCAAGCGGCTCCCAGTTATCAGCGAAGACGTACCCAAACAAAACGGCCACGCTAACGGCACTGAGGTGACCATATTGCCCAACGGCACACATCAGGAGAACGGCACTGTGCACTACACAAACGGGTTTGCTGTGAATGGGAAAGTAAAGGAGGTATAAACAAAAAGAAAGCTCACGAGGACAGCTAGCACTAGCAGAGCTAGCATGAAGGACTTGGCGATAACGATCAAAGTTCCTGGGTTTGTGGATGTTTTTGTGAGATCACACGGGAGATGATGAGGCACATGTCTGTTCACCTGCTTTGTTCTTTTGTATTTATTTGTCCACGGTGCATGAAGAGAAAACTGTCCGGCTTCACAGATGTCACGCTGACGTTTGTGTTTTCAACACGTATGATTCTCCCGGTTTCTCAACACCATGCATCTGAATCCACTACGGCTGTAAATAAATATTTGTGCAGTTAGCTGGTATGGATGGAATGACTTTTTTATGATGTGTATAACTTAAAAAAAAATAAACCTCTTTTATATTAAACGCATTAATATTTATGTGAAGGCTGCAGATACTGTTCAATACTGTATGGTAAAATTTCAGAGCTGACCTGCAATATGATTGACAGCTGCACGTAGTCATGTTTAGCCTGATTGGCTGGATGGTAGTGGTCCGTATCACAATTTCACTAACCTTCTCAGGTCATGTATTTTAGTGATGTGCAATTTAGACTTGAGATTAAATGATCTGAGCTTTTGTTCAGTGTTTTCAGGTTGTCCAGTCCAGCTGTGTAAGTAAGGAATAAAACACTGGGGTCCTGTTGGAAGACAATCAATGCAGGGACACTGTGATGAAGAAAAGTCACTACACAGAGGTTGATATGGGTCTTTTCCCATAAGAGCATGTACTGGACTGTTTTATTCCTCTTATACAACAGCAATTTGACAATTATTTAAATGTAAAGTTAGCAATTCTGGAAAATTTGGTAAATGTTAATATGTGAACTCAACAGCCAAACAAATACACTCCTTCATTAACGCAAAACAGCATAGTTAGTTGTTTATTGTTTTTACTAATCTACAATGACCAAAGAGAGGACTGTGGGTTTGTAGCTGTGCTAACAAAAATGGTAATGTTACCTAGCATAGCATTTTGAATTATGCCTCAGTCCAAATAATCTGCTAGCAAACTTGTTTTTGGGTCTTCATGACTAAAATCCTTCTCAAACATTGTACAGACGAATATCATGTAGAGTGAATGACACCGCAAGTAATGTAACCAACTTTAGTTAGGATTTGGGTTAGTAAACTGTCACTAGTTGGTGCTGCAAAGAAGGCTGGAGATGGTTTCCCAGACCCACATGAAAGCAAGATGAATGTCCGTGGGTAGGTAATTTAACGTTACTCAACACACAAATGTGACATGAAAGCTGGTTCCTAGCTAACAAGCTGGGATTAGCTATGAAACATTCACCCCCGGTTGCTGATTGGCTGCAGTAGTGTTGCATTACTCCATCTGGGCCAGATGGTTTGCTAGCTACAGATGTGTATGAACACCAGATAGCTTGTGGCTTGGGGAGATATCTGACAACTTGGACAAAACGTACAGGATTAAAATGATATTGTATCCATTTAGAGTTATATTTAACGTTTATATTATAGCTGCTATAAATTGTCATTCCACCATCAGCTTCTCTCAGTCTCCGGTAGTTAAGAAAAAAAAACAAAACTATAAGCCATCCAGCAATTTGCTACTAATCAGTCAGAAAATGTATAACTTGTACTAGTAAGGCACTGGAACTGGAGACTCCTTCCAAAAAAAAAAAGTTGTCAAGTAACTCAACACATCAAGAGCAAAAACAAAATTTTACTGAAGACTCAAAACCTGACCCAGGAGTCAGACAACAATGATTATAAAGCATCACCATAAAATACTGATCATTATACTGTATATTTCATTATACTATAAAGCCTTTTAAACACTTGCTGTGTACAAAAAAAAAAAAAAGGTAAAAAAATCAAAATCCCTGTGCATACCTTAAGAACATTTCAGAACGCAGATGGAAAAAAAAACCCAACCCAAAACCTTTATTTAAAATTTACAGGAACTCATTTGTACATAACTTAGTGGTTTGTAAACACAATTAAAACCCTGGCTATCGGATGTGCTGCTGGATGATGCTGCTGCCGCCGCTGCCAGGCTTGGCTTTTTTGGTGGGATCTTTTTCGAAACACTTCCACAGGCGGATGGTTTCGTCCGAGCTGATGGACGCCAGGACGGAGCCGTCGGGACTGAGGGCCAAGTTCAGGATGCGGTCTTGGTGGCCTGGAAGACAGAACCGAATCAAAAAGTTGTAGGACGTCGTAAAACACAGAAAACAAAAAGATTTCTAGCGAGCAGAAGTTTCACAGCAGTGGAACAGACCTTCAAGCTCAGCCACTTTAGTGAGTGAGGGATATTTCCAGATGAAGATCTTGTTCTGCGCGAAACCGTGGCCAGAAACGAGCTCCTTGTAGTTTGGTGCAAAGACCAGAGATGAGACCTGAGAAGATAACAGATATCAGCAATGTTTTAGACAATGTAATTGTAGCAAGCTTAACAGTAATTTCCATCACCAGTCTCAGAGTCAAGAAGACAAAATATATTGCTCATCACTTCACCAAAAAGCTGCAAGGAACAATCTTCGATCCTGAAGATGCCAATTAACGTTACCGCTTAACCTCAGACTGGTACAAAAATTGCTGACACTGGAGACTCCTTCTGTACATGTTAAAATATCACATTACAGAAAACATCACCATACCAAATACGTTTAACTTTACCTGAGACTGCGTGTCCCAGGAAGTGACACATGAACCGCTGTTGACGTTCCAGATGCGAATGTGACGGTCACTGGTTCCTCCTCCTGATGCCAGGATGCTTGATTGCCACGGACACCACGCCAGCGCCTGCATACAAAATGGGACGAACATTAAAATTAAACCCAACCCTCCTGCATGCACAGCAACAGTGAAGCTCCATGTTCCACACGTCCATGTGCCACACCCACCTTCACAGCTCCTTGGTGTTCGGTGAACGAGTGCACGGCTTCCCGAGCTCCCGCCTGCACACCTGCCCAGACGTTCACCAGGTTGTCGTTTCCGCCGCTGGCTAAATAGCGACCGTCGGGAGACCAGGCGAGACCGCATACCTCCTGCATGTGACCTCGGAACGTCGACAGGTGGTGATCGGCTACACGGACATCATGCTGGTGGATTAAACCGGATCTGGAACCACTGTGATGGAAAGGAGAGAATGTGAGAATTCTGAAAGGCGCAGGTGCCTAGGTCATCTCTGAAGATCCAGTGGCTCTTATGTTGCACATTTTGGTACAGCGCTACAGAGTCTGTAGATCAAACATGTCTCCTGACAAACTTCTAACAAATTAGTGCCACGACCCAGATGGCACTGATGGAATGCTGTTACGCCATTACGATCTCATGCAAACCATGAGAAAAGTTGGCTGGGGTCTTTTCTCTATAAGATAGGACAGAAGGAGTCTATATATTTAAAAAAAATTGGCTTAGTAAATCAACAGAAAAACTTTCCAAGATCAGAAGTTAAAGATCACCGTGACACCAGCCATCCGTATACGTGGAAAACGGCAGATGGTGCTTTTAATCACCTGGACAGGACGTGATCGTTCCAGTTCAAGCAGCTGACTCTGGCGCGATGTCCATCCATACTGCGCAGACGCTTCTGATACTGAACATCCCAAAGCTGCAGGGAGACAAGCAGGAAACAGGAAACAACCCTTGAGATCAAAACACTTCCCCTACCTTTAATACTTTTTAAAATGATATCTATTTGGCAGGCGTTTTTTTTTTTTTACCTCCACTTTGCAGTCGCTGGTCCCGATGGCCAAGAAGTTTCCATCTTTGCTCCAGGAAACAGAGGAGATGTAGCAGTCGTCCGCCTCCTCCATCTTTTTCAGCAGTACGATCTGCCCCAGCGCGGCGTCCCACAGGTACACATGCTCCGCCAGAGCCACGGCCAGAATGTTCAGTCTGCCCCAGTCCATCAGATTCAGATCTGAGTGAATATTAGCCCCATCAACAGCCCTGTCCATTTATCATCCTCCTCTAGACTGAAGTGTGACCAACAGAACAGAACCGAACCAGAACCGGCATTAGAGATACTTACAGAAGTCGTTCCTGAGCTCTGGGGCATCGAGAATCCTCTCGGGAACTGAAGATATGTAGCGGGTCTTTTTCAGTGACATGGGTGTAGGAACTTGGCTGTAGAGAACCTTTAAGCCGTTCTGGTAACCTATTAAAAAAAAATAGTCTTTAATTCATGCTCTTTTAAAATGTCCACTTTTTTGAGATAGAGACACAAAACAAATATGTCCTGACCTTCAGGGGCGTTGAGAGGCTTTCCACCAAGATGCAGGATTTTGGCCTCCTCGAGGTCGTAGCCATTCAGAGTCATAGACCAGGCCTTCTGATTAGTCTGCTAATATTTTAACGTCAACAAATCAGATCAAACCCGCGTAGACATATCAGGTGTAAACACCGTGGAACGGGGGAAAATAACAGACTTACTGTGGACGACGATGCTGCTTCATCAACCGGCTCGTTTTCCTTCGAGATGAGGAAACTCGCCACATCCATCTGTTTGGCATTTCTGACCGGGATGAATCGGTCTCCTCCAGCCTGCGAGGGCGTGCTTTGGTTCTTACCGTTCTTCCCTGTTTAGATACAGAGTTAGAAACGGTTAAACACGAAAATCTAAGTGTTTAGAAAACCAGGATAAGCCAAAGGGGGGGGATAAACGAGACTGGCACCTGGTGTTTTGTTTGGTGTTTTGGACATGCTGACAGACCGGTTGCCGCTTTTACTCGGTGTCAGGGCGCTCGTGTTGGCCGAGGTGGACGTGCTGGCTTTTCTCTGCCACCGGGCCATGGGGGCGTTGGTGATGGGCATGTCCAGCTTCAACACGCTCTGCATGTCGTTCTCGAAGCAGAAGTGAGCCATGATGAGCGAAGACCAAGCCTGAATCACTGAGAGAGAGAAATATCAAGTCACACTAGCTATTTTATTCTAATAAATGCATGAAGGACTCAGGAACTCATAATGGTGTGTGTAAAGGTCGTGCATCAACTGCATGCTTTAATAAGAAAAAAAAAGGATTATTCATCTTCATGCATGGGTTGGTTTTATTGTCGATCTGGAACAAACTGTATAGATGTTGTGTGAATTTATTTCCATTATTATTATTTCCCCACAATACACTGCAACAATAAAGTTTCTAATCTACATGATGACCACAGACATGCAGTGCTCACTAGGCAGGGATCTAAAGAAAGACTTTGTAAAGTAAGATCTGTTAACAAACATCACAAACAAGGTCGAAGCAAATCAATTCGGATTCATTTACACACCCACGTGACTGATCTCACGACCCTTTAACGCCAATAAACAAACATTTCTAACCTCTATAAAACTCACCAGATACTCCACAACAGGTTCACACTTATCCAATAACACCAGCTACGGATAAATATGTGTATAAAAGCCCTTCCCAGTCCTCCGGTGTATAATCAGCACGTTGTGCTTCTTCACAAACCAGTTCGAGAGTAAAAAGTCCCCAGAACTCCCAGAGCATTTTTAAAAGCCTGAACGCGCGTTTCTGATTGGTCCGTTTAAATCGCGCTGTGCCTGTTACCAAGGCAGCCGTATTAACTTCCTTGAACCTGATTGGCTGAAATCGTTTTGAGGGGCGTGCCCAAGAAGAGCTCGGGTAGTCTATGTTATGGAAATGATAACCGTATTTACAGTACTACTGCATGTAAAAGTAATCTGATTGTTATATAATCTATGACTTATTTATCTCAACTTTATTTAGACATATCGGGTACATTGTTGTAGTGTTTTTTTTTATTTACTATTATTAATTGAAATGTAAATATATTGGTTTCCGAATATTTACTGACCTATTTAATGACCCGTAGATTACGTTAAATCAAGGAGCGGGGGTTTATGGGAAATGTATTTTTTAGCCGGTTGTTGCACAGCGGAAAAATTAGCTAGAATACAGCGTTAAAACCAAACCCGAGCGATTCAGTACAACACATAGCTGCAGAATAAACTACATAGCTTAAGCGTGACAATAAACTGTGTGCTAACTATAAATTATCCGAAATCTTTAATGTGAGTTAAGTTATTTAACCGGTTGTGAGAACTTCACTTCCGGGTGAGTGTGACGTGTCACTGCTGTGCGCTTTTATTTTGGCAGAACCCGGAAGTGGCAATGTTTGTGCTGGGCGGTGTGCGAGCAGAAACCTGACCGGAAGTAGGAAGTAAACTAACCTGATTACAGCTCCGTGTTTGTCTTTATATTGACGGAGACTTTAAGTCAGTTCTGCGTCCGTTTAATTCGGGAGCAGGAATTAAAACCTGCCGAAATTTTAAGAGAACTTAATTTCGCATGTGACGGTGTTTATGAAGAGATCCGTTTCCTGCTCCGTCCCCGTGCTGTCATGTGAACTGTGATTTACAGATGACACACAAATAAAGGGATCATTTATCGAGTTTATAATATACAGCAGGATAATGGTGCGTTTTAAGATAACTGGTTATTTATAATAAATTATATCTCACCGTATTGCTGGGGTTTATTTACTCCACCTGCTCAGCATCCACACTCAGGTAAGAACCATTTGTACATATTATCAACAAATTAATTAATTAATCAATCAAGTCCAGAGAATTGTCTGGATTATAATTATGAACTCATATTTTCTACATAATAGATAGGTTAGACATATTAAAATATAATACTATATAATTAAAGCTTATTAATAATAATAATGATAATAATAATAAATATAGAGGTAAGCGGTGATTACAGGGTCCTCGATATAGCCCAATGTCATGTGTCCTACAGAATAAACAATGACAGATCTGTTCAGCACACAGGACCAAACCATGGGTCAGCAGAACTTTAACTGTAGACTGACAATTAGTAGGGAATTAAGAGGATTTTGTCATTTGATCCCTGAAGTCTAGCAGTTGGGATCACTGCAAAGAGCATGAAAATACAAGCATTT
>JAOVVH010000029.1:593693-604004 GCA_028566435.1 Scorpiodoras heckelii | reverse complement strand
GGGGCCAAGATAAAAATGTACAAACTGTAAACACGTAGAGATTATTAACATGTAAATGATTAAATGTTAAAAGAATATTGAACAGACAAATTTGTTTACAAAACTACCAATTTTATATAAATTCAATAATTCATCAAGTTATGATATTCAGCATTGCATTTATGACAGGAAGTTAAGTCCATGATTGTGTTATTGACCTTTTTTGACGTTTTTGTGCACTTAAGTAGACAAGTCATGAAAATACTGTGCGTGTTAGTGTTGTTTTTTTGTTTAAAATCTTTTTTTTTTTTTTTTGGAATGAGTTTGAGTGGGCATTTTTTAAATGATGTTTTGTTCATTTTTCTGTAAATTGTAGACGCATACCATTTTCTCTCTGCTCGGTCTGGATCATGCTTACGTCACAAGCACCGGGAGACTTGTTGGAGTCGTCTCGTTGAAAGAGGTGTGTTTTCTTTTAATACAAAAATAACGTTAATTTGAGTAACGATTATCAAATGCTAATCCGATGTCATCATAATGATACGCACAACACTGGCATAGACGAATGCTGTGTTGTAACTAATCTGTCTGATGCGATATGAAATTTAAGTCGTATTTCCGATGTTCCATTTCTGTAGCTACGCAAAGCTATTGAGGGCTCTGTGACAGTCACAGGCGTGAAGGTCCGCCCCCCTCTGGCCAGTTTCCGTGACAGCGGCACCAGCAACAGCGTTTCCGAAGTAACTGAGCTCCACAAGCTCTGGAGTCGCCACAAGAGCCTGTCGTTGCCACGGGAACCCAAAACAGCTGCAGAGCTCTGCGACGAGCTCGAGCATCCATCTGAGAGCAGCGTGCTGAACGAGACGGACTGCACCGAGGTCTTACACAGCGAGGACCAATCAGAAGCCTCGGTGCCAGAAGAGACCCAGTCGGAGCTGGAGAACCTTTCAGAAAACTTTAGCGAACCAGCTGAAGAAAATGGCTCGGGCCAAAACGACGAACTAACATGCGAGATTAACCCATTAAACATGGAGGAGCAGCAGCCGGAATGACAGCTGCTGTTTGTTAGTTAATGCACACTAACTAATCTAACATACTGGGACATTCATGCACACAAGCCTGCCTTCACACTAGCAAGCGACAAAATGGCGACACATCAATGGTTATTTTGTGTTTACGCTAATTAGTTATGATGCAGTGAATCTAAATAATTAGTGCTACTAAATTCCAGCCTAAACCTGTAGGTGGTGTCATATTCAATTTGTTTCCTTTGGCTAGCAGGCATCACTGTTGCTAACACAAGCAACTGAAAATTAAGTCTCATTTACATTAAGGAAATGTCCGATGAGCTGAATGTCATTTCCTCCCTTATAATTATGCACAACTTTGCACAATCCACATTGCCACAGATGACACACGCATAAGAAACTTGACACTTGACTTGCAAAAATGACTCACGAGCATTTCTGCAGCTGGGTGGACCCAAGCATCTTGTCGCTTCCCAGTGTGAATGCTGGGTGAATTCAGGGCCGAGGAGGAGCTTATAAACAGCGAGGCACACTCAACACACAGGTTCTGCTCACAGCCAAGTGAGAACCGAATGTATAGACGCCATACCATAAACCATGTATAGTAGGCATGTGCCGATGATAGAAAATATTATCAAAACATCATATTGGACAGGCAGCTGATAAACAGAAGTATGGGTTTGCTATCTTTTAGCTGTCCTTGGGCTCTTCTCCAATTGGACACAATTTATTTCAGGAGTGAAAACACTGGTCCAAAAAAAGAGCCAAAAAAAAACAGCCTACTCAGACAGGGTGCCAATATTTTTAAGCAGCTACTATGACAAATATTGTGATAGATTGTACAACAGATTATCGGCACATGGCTATGTGTATGTGTCGGAATGAATATCAGATTATGAAAGGAGGAACTGTGTGTGTGTGTGTGTGTCTTTGCATAACTGAAATGTGTGACTCAGATACACACCGAACCCACGTCCCCCATCTGGAGCCGACACTTTTCATCTGTCTCTGAGAGCTAAGCTACAATTTGGTTCTAAATTTAGCCCCTTAATCGCCACAGTGACGATTGGAGAGAAGAAAATATGCAACAAAACGGACAGAGAGACAAAGAATGGTGAGAAGAGGAAGAGGAGCGTTGGAACGAAAGACAAACAAAGAGCAAACCGGGCTGAAGGGCGGAAATGTTTCAGCACATTGTAATTAGCGTGCGGGGTAACGGTATGCACGCTAACTGAAAGCGGACAGTGAGCGTAAATCAGGCAGTTTAATGAAACATGATTAACAGACAAACACACACACACTTATAAAAGATGAAGTTATGAAGGACTTTTCACACACACACACTGCATGTATTTCCACAGAAACCGGCACCAACAGGAACCAACAGAATCTTGGGAATCGAGATCTCTAGATTTCTCACTGTTACCATGGCAACTGTGTCATCATTACAACACAGCAACATTACACAACACACAGTAGACGCACTCCGATTAGACACACTGACATTGTTCTTTCATCTGATTGGATTGGCCCTTTGGTTCTCAGCTCATATCGGCTAGTTACGCTCTTCTGCGTGTGTGTGTGTGTGTGTGTGTGTGTGTGTGTGTGTGTGTGTTTTTAGCAACATACGAAACCATAGCATTAAAGAATGAACAAAATACGCATGTTAGCTAGCAAACAATAATCTCCTATTGTACCTTAGGCTAACTAGCAACGTCCCCTGTACTAATTAACAGCAACTGCTTGTCAGCAAAAATATAATTCGACAATAAACTGTTATCTTTGCACTATGATTTCAAACTAAATTGACGATTTATCAAAATATTATCTAAATACTGTCAAAGTGTTATACAGAAAGTTGTTCCATCTTTTATTAGGAGTTAGTTTCTGGCTTGCCTAGCTAACAATAAAATTACAAATAAAATTTTTTTTTATTTGTGCCTTTTCTATAATTTTACAATTAATCCAGGCAGCATGTAATATGAAAATTTTTGTTCAATCGTTTGCCAAGTTAGCTAGCTAGCAAGCAATAACTTCCTGTTGTGACTAAAATATAACAATATGAAGAGAATCTTCATGTCTAAAACATGTCAACATTACCCAACTATTAAATGTTTTGCTGATGTTGTTTTCAGGAGTAGGCTCATGCTTTCAAGGCTAACAAGCAATAACCATCTGCATTAACTTTGCTAGCTAGCAGTAGTCTCTTATAGTAACTGTAACTTAAGTGGTCACAAATTACCATTTGATTCGGTTAAGAAATTAAACCTGAGCAAACAAACAAATCGGCAACAACCTGTGTTGTACTGATGGCTCTGCCTCCAATACTATTCATTAGTTTTGTTAGTTTCAGTTCCTGTCGGTTTTGAGCTGGAATCAAAACCAGTTGCTGGATCCTTCAGTACTTGGAACAATGTCTGATTGAAAAAGCACAGTTTTATATATACAGATATTTGTGCAAATGATTTTACACCCTCGTACACATACACACACATTCACATGCAATGGGGTGAAATTTTGGATTTAAGATTTTGAAAGTTTTTAAAGTTGAAGAAACCAGAACCAGAGAGATTCCTTATCACACGCATGCAGATGCCCAAATCAAAGGGCGTCCACTTTACATCCATTTTAAGTCCACTAGTGAAAACCTCAGTGTACTTAAACACGGAGAGAACATCCGTGAGTGTTGTCCGAAGACAAAACCACCTTAATGAGTTTGAAAGCTACGCTGTCTGTGGGTTCGTTATCAGCTGTAGTTTACGAGTGCTCCGGTACTGCAGGTGGCGCCATTACAATTTCTTGAAAATATCCACAAGCACACAAAAAAAGATTGTGACTCCTCATAAATTCCAAGACCACCACCTTCAGTACTGGAGCACTCGGAAAGAGAACCTTTGAAGGTAGCTGGTTCTTCATGCAGCCCTCACGGACATCATCTCTGCGTTAAGTATCCCGAGTTCCTAAGTCAGATTAGATGTGCTACCTAACTTTATTTACATGCAAAAGCTCTTCATCAGGTACTTGAAGTAATACCGTGACTTTTTTACCTCCAAGGCCGGATTTGGTCAAAGCTGCAACGTTTCAGTTCCTTTAAAATAGTGTGTATTTAATAGCAATCATAAGCTACTAACACTGTAAGTTGCACCATACAGTACAATAGGCATGTGCCGATAATCAGACATATTATATAGAATTATATTACAATAATGAAAATGCATGATGATGTAATTGTTGATAATGCTATCTCACAGCTAGCATGTTTTCTTGATGTTCTGCAATGTTTTAAGAGCCATATTTGTGTTTCCATGGTTACATCAAGCTAGGTAACATGATGCAACCAGACACCATGTCCATGATGATTTTTACTGCTAAAGAATGCAAAAGCTACAAAGAAATCTTGATCTGACATTAATGTTCAAGACAGTCTGTCAATTCAGGAGCATCTTACAATATATCAAGTAAAAAAATGTGGACACAGACATTTAATATCTGCTAATTTTGGACAAGCAGCACCTAACAAAGAAGTTCCCATTTAGCTAATTTAAATAGCTAGCAATAACCTCACATGATAACTTTATTAAGCTAGCAGTAACCTGTGGTAATTGGTTAGCTATCATGAACTGCTCAGGGTAACGTTAGCTAGCTAGTAATAACCTTCTGTTTTAACTTTAGCCAGCTAGCAGTACCCTCCTGTAGTTATTTTAGCTAGCGAACAGTGCCCTCATGTGACAACTTTATCTGGCTAGCAATACATTTCTGTGGTAACTTTAGGTAGCTAGCATTAACCTTGTCTGATAACTTTAACTTGAAGCTGCTAGCACTATATGCACTTCTCTAGCGCATCTCAAACTCAGGAGTATTTCTGTTTTAATGTCCTTGTTTGGTTGTTTTCTACAAATTAAATCGATGATAAACTTTCTCACAGAAGCTGAAGTCTGTCTTTCATATTTTCGGGTTTGAGAAACAATTAGCTAGCGCTAGTTAGCTGTGTTAAAAAACTAGCCAGCAAAATAAAAAGCGTAAATGAACCGAGAGCAAATATCGGCACATGTCTACGGTACAGTAGCAGCTGTGGTGATGTGTTTAGGCCATATTCCACTCTGCTGCTAACGTTCTCCGTTAAACCCCTCACCTGTACTGTACATTTCACCTGGAGCGGGTCGTATTTAATCTTATCTTACCTGCCTTCATATGCACTTTGATTGCAGCTTGTGGCATATTAGAACTAAAATTCAGCTGCAACGCTTTTTTTATTTTTAATTTTAAATTTTATTTTTCTTAAACCAACTGTGCAATAATCATTTATATTCTTGCAACTAACGCTTGCCAAATAAGATTATTAAGTCTTCGAATGTCATTTTTTAAATTTATTGTGCTATGAAAATGATGTATAATTCATGTTTCTGTGTATTTGTGAAGCATGCATGGATAACACTTTATTTTAGGCGTGAAAATGTGACAACATTGGCTAGTTAGTGGTGTCCTCATTTTATAACTTATAACTCATCTAAACAGCAATGACAACTTTATCGAGATATCATTAACCGTAGTTAGCCAGCAATCTTCTGTGTTAACTTCATCTATCTAACAACTCCCTCATGTTAATAACTTTACCAAGCTAACATTTACCTCCTATGGTTATGTTAGCTTGCCAGCAATGTCATCATGTTCTATCTTTAGCTTGCTTTCGTTAACCAAATTAAGCAAATGTCACAAAAGTTTAGTTAACCCCTTATGTGTATTCCTTAAAATAAAGTGTTACCCACACATGAGATTTAGGATGTGTCCCAAACACTAGTGTTTAAGAGAAGAGTTATTAAAAATTTATTTAACTGAATTATGCCACAGTCGTCGAATATTTTTAGATGATTTGGGATGGGGTCCATAGATCCTTGTCATAAAGAGCATACGCAACGATGTATGCTGTGGTTAGCTAGCTAACAAATCGGCTTGTTCCCATCGGCAGATGTGTTAAATAATTATTAAGAAAAATCATTGTACAACTAATATTACGGAATTCATTTTAATGCTCACAAACAGTCCAAAAATGTTAAGATCCCCAATATTGAGAATTTGTATAATTAGTTTAATTGCACATATAATTAGTGGGCGTTTTACAAAGAAAAATTGTGTGAATGAATGAAACAATATTCAGATATTTAAATGAGGTTTTAGTACATGATAATTGTTCTCCATGACTCTCTTGGATGACTGAAGATGCATTAAAGTTAGACGAATTTTATTTTCATGTGTTTGTACATTGTTATAGCTGCTAGCCAAACAATGTGTTTATTACCCATAATGCATTTCAAGCATTTTAGTTTTAATGAGAGTTTGTAAATTAACATTCCCACTGCTTTCAAAACAAATGAAGCATCATGCTATCTACGTTATCTGTAACAGAGCTAAAGATCACATGTGCTTAGTATCAACGAGTGATCTAGCTTGTTAGCTTGCACACCATTTACCCATGTAGCTAGCAAACTAATCGAACAATGTACCTACATTGAGGAAAGAAGGTTCCACTGAGCAGCTGAAAAGGTTCTTTATGCAGTGGTAGTTCAGTGGTTAAGACATTGGACTACTGCTTGGAAGGTCATGAGTTAAATTCCCAAAATCACCAAGCTGCTACTGTTGGGGCCCTTGAACAAGGCCCTTAACCCTCAAGTACTCAGTTGTATAACTGAGATAAATGTAAGAGAGTCTGGATAAGTGTGTCTGCCAAATACCATAAATGTTAATGTTAATGATTTGGCGTCTCTATGTAGAACCCTACAGCAGGGTGTTTCTCTTTCATAAAGGGTTCCTCTTCCTTGGTTGCAGGAACCATTTCTGACAATAGTGCAAATTTCTTTGTGACAGTTGTCTTTTGCTGACACCATCCAAAAAGATTGTATTTTTAGATTGTATTTTTGAAAAGATTTGGTTTTTTTTCTTTCTTTCCACTTTATTTTGGCTAATTTCTGGGCCAGAAACATTTAAATAGAAGCTTTAAAGCCAGCTACAATTGTACGGGACTTGTGAATGTAATTTCACAAATCACGGTTTTTCTAAGGATTCTTTAAAATTGTGTGATCATTACAGATTTAGGGACAAACCTATAAATGTACAAACTGTAACTTTATATTTTCAACCATTCCTCGCTGGAATGACCTCTAATAACCTTTCACTTTAAATGCTAGTATTGTGGACAGATTCTCTCTCTCTCTTTCTCTCTCTCTCTTTTTCTCCCTCTCCCGAACAGAAATGATGCTTGCTTTGTCTTTCTGTGCAAAGTCATTATCAAGGACATCACTGATTAGATCCTGCTGTTCCCGTCTGCTGTGTCACTGTTAGATTGCAGATTCATGCTTTAAAAAAAATCAGCACTGTTCCCCATTTGGCTGTTTATGTGCTAATATATCAGGCTTGTCATGTATTATACTGAACGCTGATCTACTGCACATTTAACGTAGAGTTAAGCAATAAGTCTGCACTCATATCCCTGAACACTAAAAGCCTGTACAGAAATGACAATACGTAAAAACGTGTATGAATCCAGCACACGTGGCCTGTACATATAGAGGATATGCATACGGAATCAACAGTTGCCATTATTTTTCAGAAAAAAATACATTTTGGGGTTGTTGTTGTTTTTTGTACATCAATAAAAAAAAAGATTAAATTTCAACTTTGAATTTTGTCTTTGATTCTCACGCCAGTGAAAACAGAAGTCAGGAGATGAAATATACACTCATCCACTTTAATGCAATCATGTAATCAATACAATTCCCAAATATGTTCTTATACAAAGGGTTTAAAAAACAAACAACAAACCAAAAAAAAAAAGATTGCACATCGAACGTCATGTCCCACTCACAAACACACACACACACTCACACACACACACACACACACACACACACACACACAGTGACGTCACCAGGCCACGTTTACAGAATAATGCCACGTCGATTATGAATCACGAGTGTAACTTCACTGTGGCGCGTCATGTACATTGATGAGGTTCTACTGCCCGTGTTCTAGAGTGTTCCATCAGCATCACGCGGTAGACCTCCTGCATCCCGAGGTCACGGAGATGTACGGCTTCAGAAACCTTTTCATTCGGTAGCCGTCAGAAAACATTTCACATCACAGTGGAGCAGAAAAACAAACGAGAGAGGAAAAAGAACGTATCGGTTTTTTGAGGTACATCACACAGTGATTGTAGTAATGCATTTCAGTGCGGCACAAATTTCCTGCGTCGGAGCCTAAAATCATCGTAATAATCCTCTGCTCAGCTGATACGATACGATAAACTCAGAGAGGGAAATGGGCAATAAAATGAACCTTAAGTGAAAGTTTGGGACATTTTGTCAAAATCGTACTTGGTCAGGAAGTGGATACAATAAAAAATTTAGGAGAGGAAACGTTACAGTAGGCCATGCAAAGAGGTTTATACATAAAAATGAAATTATATTTTAATGCAAATTATACTTTTTTCCAACATGGGCTTACATGGGCTTCAAATTCAAATGTTACAAGTGTTAAAGCAAGGGGTTGGGCGTACGATTTTATATGTACACGGTATCTGGGAAAAAAAAGGGAACCCTTGTGTATCCTTGTACAGCTTGCCTCCCTGAAGACTTTATGCTACAATATTCATACTTTAATTTCACTGTGACAGTTCACTCTTGACTCTTCAAATCATCAATGACACTGTTTAACGGCTTCGTCCAAAACCTACTGGTCGAGTCCGTCCCACACGTCCAGTATGCACCGATGCATTTCCTCAACATCATGCAACTTTGTTCTGTGAATTTTCTCTTCCACTGCAGTACAGAATTTATAGTCTGCAGGATTTAAATCTGGACTATTTGGAGGCCCAAGTTGTGGCAGAATGAAATCTGGAGTTTCAGCGTTCAATAGCTCAATTGTTCCTCGCGCTCGATGAACAGGAGCTGAATCCTGCTGAAAAAAAGTCCAATTCTAAAAAGTCTGGCATATCAGGCAAAAGTGTCTCCTTCAGCAAGACCTCCTGATAATAAACACCATTAATCTTCACGCCAAGTTCAAGAAAATGAATGACAGTCCATACAAGGATCACTGTCACTGGCCCCGTAACCTGGATTGGTCATGGGGGTGCTGTTTGAGCATGTCTGGGGCAGGAGTAGCATTTGGAACCTGGTGGAGCCCATCCCTATCTAGGCCAACATCCAGCACAATCATAGGGCAATTCACCATGGATCTCCAGTTCACATAATTTGAATGTCTTTGGACATTCAACCCACACAGACATGTAGGAGGACATGCAGACTCCACACAGAAAGGACCCAAACCACTCCACCTGGGGACTGAACCCAGACCTTCTTGCTGTGAAGCAACAGTGTTACCCACCAAGCCACCATGCCACAATCATACAAGGATATAAAAGGATAAAACATAACGCTTATAGTACACACTTCAATGTCAAGACTGCTTATTATTTTCAATATTTATCCTAATGCCCATTTCCTGTATATGACAACATCCATAACGCCCGTTTATGATATACTGTAAAATTAATATAAAGGTCATTATAAGAACTTCTCTCATCAGCTTATGTGATGTAATTTCCTACAGCATGACCTCTGACTATTAACCTTGCAAATGCCTTATATGATCCCTCCTTCTAATAACGATACGCTCACTGCATGGAGACAGAGAGCAGGAGAACATGTGAAGAAAATGGAGATGAATGAGAAAATTTCAGTTACAGTCAGAAGTTTATGTACACTCATCATGGACAGGAAGGTCACAATATCGGGCTTTCAGTGATTTCTTTGAATTGTTCTTTTTCTGGGACAGAATAAGTATACGACATACATCTTTAATAGAAAAAAAAACAAGAATTTGATGTACAAGTTACATTTTTTTTTTACAAGTTTACATCAACACAGGGTCAAAAAAAACATACACCCACACAGATTATTAATTCAGTGGTGCTGAACATTCCAAAATGTATTTTAATTTGTCAAGACCAAGGCCACTTAACTTCCTGTTAGTGATGATTGACTACACCTGGTAGCTTCTCTGCGCCACATAAAAAGGGTTTGTTTGACACTCATTGGATTGAACATCACAGTACAATGGGAAAGTCCAAGGAGCTCAGAGCAGATCTGAGAAAGATGATTGTAGATTTACACAAGTCAGGAATGTTTCTTGAAGGCATTTCTAAACAACTGCAGATTCCAAAATCATCGGTTCAAACAGTTGTGTGTAAGTACAAGTTACCACTTTGCCATGGTCTGGAAGACCCAAACTGTCACCCTCAGCTGAGAGGAAA
>JAOVVH010000029.1:496509-509039 GCA_028566435.1 Scorpiodoras heckelii | reverse complement strand
ATTTACAATGACGGCCTAGCAAGTAGCTGAAGCTACCCGAATACACATACATGTATATATACACACACACACACACACACATAGACCATATAAGACAAACAAACTTTCAATTAGTGTTAAAACAAGCGCACGAATCAGTACAAATCTCCTTAATACGATCCTTAAAATAATAGACATGTAACACTGCGTCACGTAACACTGGAATAACATCAATGCTGGAGGCTGAGTAAACACCAGCGTGAGGACTGTGCAACATTCCCTCCAAGATCCTGTAGGGGACCGACCGAGGATTACCAGTTTTTCTGGTACTTCAGTATACACGATAATCTCTTAGAAGATGAAAATCCGCCTTCTAGCCTGTAAAAATCCTCTGACGTCTGCACTTTCTCTGAAGTAAGGAAAGGCGGAAAAGTCTAACGATAACAGAGAGAAGAAGGAAAAGAGATGATGTGTGTGTGTGTGTGTGTGTGTGTGTGTGTGTGTGTGTAAACCCTTTGGTGATGAATGGTACAATCCGGATCAACCAATCTGCGGCAGACTCAAAAACGGAAAATGTTTGTGACCAAAATCTGTAAACATTCACCAGTCGATCCTGACTGATGAATATCACAAAATATCCCCAGACACTAGATTAAGACAAAGTCCTGGGTTTTGAGTGTTAAAAATATATTCAAACCCTTCTTTAATACACCATGAACACTTCTGTGTCGCAGTAAACTCAGAATAACTGGTGTAGAAGACTCCATGGTGATAATTATAATTTTTACACCAATCACAAAGGAAACACAATTAAAAACCTCTTCCTGTTATTCCATGTAGCTGAAACAGACTCCGCCCACTTCCTCATTCCGCGCATGCGCACACGCGACACAGTGACTCGGGCTGACGGAAAGAAGCGGCCAGTGTTTAAAATAAATAAATAAAAAACTAAAGCAGGTTTTAAAGCAACAAAAAGTGAAAGTTGCGACTCAAAAGACGTGTTTTTGAAGTTTACACTCATCCCGAACACACGCACACACACGTGTAACCCCGCCGTGTTCAGTAGTTGTGACGGCGCAGAAGCAGTGAAAGATCGTGGTGGTGATGATGAAGATGATGATGATGATGTTGGAGTTGGATGAAATCTGCGAGTGTTTTACACGGCCGCCATGTTGTTCACGTCGCGCTGCTGGGCGAAGATTCAACCTTCTAACGGGGGAGAAGTTTTTTCTGTACAAATGGACAACCTGTAGCGTGACTAGGAGATCAGCTGTGTTCGTGATGAACGCTTTAGGAGAACAAACGAGCAGCTGGACAGGCAGGAGGACGATTCTTCTGCTCTCTGAGGCGCTCCAACTTTAACTTCACTGTGTGACCTGAGCACATCATCATCATCTTCATCATCTTCATCATCTCCACACACCACTGTCCGCTCCTCACTGTGTTCTTCGTCTCCTTTAGGTGCTTTAAACACTACATGATCAAGTCCAGATCCTTCTCTACACAGCTGATCTTTTATCCCCGGTTGTAGAACACGAACACACACACACACACTCTCTCACACACACTCTGATGCATCTGCAGCTCCTCCTCAAACTCTTCACTCTGGTTTTCCCGCCAAATACAGTCCTGTTCCTTCCCCGATGGAGGATGTATAAACCCACAAACCCCGACAAGCCGAAAATAATCCACATATTTACCAGTTATGGCAGTGAACTGCTGAATTAACCCGTTCAGCCCCGGGCCCGAAGCTTCTCCGAGAGCCGCCATCTTGCCGCCACTGTCAACAACAACAGCACTGCGCATGCGCACTATTGACCAACGGCAGCACGCGGAGTCGCACACGTCATCACGTCGGAGTTAAGGGTAATGTAGTCAGGATAATAAATTAATAATAATAATAATAATAATTTATTATTAATAATACTAATGATAATGATGATAATAATAATACTAATAATAAATAATACCAACAATAATAATAATAACTATAGCAATAATAATAATATTAAATTATTATTAATAATAATAATGATTATAATAATAATATTAATAATAATAAGCATGACAATTATAGTGCTTGAAAAGCACTAATATATGGTTATCCCACATACTTCCTCTTATAATTATTCTTCAACACATTTCTGCGATTAATACAGCCCGAACCGCTTCACGTACAGACACGGTTCAAACACCATTGCGTAGATAATCGCACTATGTGGTGTGCTATGTATTTTTTGGAGTTGATCCAATTTAGTTTTTAATAAATTCATGTTTAAATAATAAACATTTTGTATAGGAATGAATGGAGACACCTGTCCATTGATGACATTACAATAGGCTAATTTCGGTATATTGTGATGTCATCAATACGTAGGTATTTCCTCCAGGACACTACACAGTGCGATCATCTACACAACAGTTTGAACCGTGTCTGTATGTGAAGCAGCTCGGGCTTATTATTATTATTATATATATTATTATATAATAATATAATATATAAAATGTCTCTGGCTCAATTTTTTGTTTTGCAAAAGAAAATCACTAAAGTTATATTTATTTATATCTTTAATCAGATTTTTTTGCACTTTATATTTCTATATATCCATGTACTATAAATGACCGGAGCCTTTACCAACATTTTTCAAATGAAGTTTACTGTCATTTATATTACATTCATCTCAAAACAGTCAACCAAGCAGCTGTGAAACAGAACAAAAATACAACAATAATATTAAAATAAAGAGATAAGCAGCACACTGAAACAATTCTAACATAAACGTGTGTTTTACAGAAACTCATTCCTATGCCACGTTATTCCCACCGTCCCACACTGCAGGAATCTGTCAGTCCTACACGTGTCGAACCCGCTGCACTCTACTGAACATTACAGTTTTAAAGCTACAATCAGTGTGTTTTTAACGTCTAATCTACACTTTAACTAAACACTTCTTGTGTCATTTTTATGCATGACTTTTTAAATTACTGATTTACAGGATATCTACCCTAAAGCCTACTGAGGAAATGCTAAAATACCTTTAATAATAATAACAACAATAATAACAATAATAACAAGAAGAAGAAGAAGAAGAAGAAGAAGGTGGGAGATATTGCGATATATTTTCACAATACAACATCCTGGGAGGTTTGTAGGTATTGTAAAATATGCTTTTTTCTCTTAAATGATGCTTTTCTTCTTCTAATAGTCACATATTCCTTCATTCATTATTTAATTTTTTGGATGGTGTTCTTTTTTAAAGTAGTGTAATCTGTATAACACCAGAGCGTACGTATTCCTGATACTTATTTCTGAAACACACCGGACATGTGTGTGTTGACATTCTGGATTGTCCTGTATCATCTCCCCTGTCGCTCTGTCTTTACTTTATCCGCTTTAAAGCACCGCTAGTTACATCTCTAATCAGCCTGATTCATTAGCTATTACACGCCGGGGCGTAACCATGACAACAGCAACGTACAGCACTGACGGCTTTCCCCCGATTACTCTTACCTCGTCACGACACGTGACGCGTAAACGTTTTTAATCAGGAAGAACCGACAAGAACAGCACGAGTGACGTAACCATAGCAACCATCACATAACGGCGGTCTGGTCTGGTGAGATATTAACGGAACAGAAAGATAACGCTGATGTGAGATATAATCGGTTTAAATGAACAGTGGGCGTGGTTTAAGTAAAAAAAAACTTTATGACATCACAGAATGTTTTGTAGCTTTAATGTCACTGATTGTAGCTTTAAAAGTCATGAAAATGTCAGTGGGACCAGAAAACGCAGCTTATTACAGAAACGAAAAGGAAGGTTGCATGAATCGAATCATTAAGACTTGGAAACTGAGAGCAGAGATAGATCAGTGACGCTCGCCGAATTCATGCCAGTGTGAAGACTGTGTATTTAATTAGTTTATTTAAAGCGGTTATATGCAATCCTGCAGCTGTAGTGTTCAGCGCAGGATCAAATGCACGATGAAACACAAAAACACTCTCGCCCGGTGTGTGAGACGTACACGGCTTCGCACGTTTTATACATTTAAATTGTAAAATCTAACCAGAGGCCGTCCCACTCAACGGAAAAGCTACGGAAAGTAAAAATACAGTTTTCTATAGAAGCCCAGAAAAGCTATTTATATTTATTATTATTATTGTTGTTGTTGTTAACTATCAGATTGATGAGAGACTAAAACTGATGTTTCAGACCATTTACTCCAAACGAATGGAAGCTCTCGGTCTTTAAAGACTGACGTGTGGATGAAGGAGTAGCCGTGTACACATCCACTGAGGTTCAGGAACCTTTAGTGGAACTACATTCATTCCTAACACAAGTTCTTGTTCCGTGTTAAAAGACAGGAACGAAAGTGCACCGCAAATCCATCGTAACTCTTGGACCGTTTGTCTCTTGTGGGCGTGGCCTGTCTACTTCCTGTTTAAAAGATTTACATCTCAGGAGGAAAGAAAACGGCGCTTTTATCTTTTAACCTTTTAAAGCCAGATGCTGATGTTTCTTTAATAAACACTGCAAAGGACCAATCACCTGCCACAGGTACCCGTGGGCGGAGCTTCCGAGCCTGAGGCGTGCAGGACGTACAGGATTGGTCTGAGGGACGATTATCTGATTGGACAGCGTTTATGATTCGTTACTAATTTGCATTCAAATGTTGCTGTTTTGTAAAAACAAAAATGCATAAATCAGTAAGCTCCGCCCCCAAGAGCTTCTAGTCCAGACCTTGTTTATCTGAGGGAAAAAGAGTGAAAAATAAGTAACAGGAGGAGCTTTTAGTCTGTTACAGAGCAATTATTTAAATTTTTTAATAATAACAATAATAATAATAATAATAATAACTTTCTGGATTATTTTTCTGATCTGATATTAAACTAAAACATTGGTGTAATGAGAGTCTCAACACTGATCACCTTCAATTTCCTGTCTCAAACACAGCATAGTGACACGTGTGTGTGTGTGTGTGTGTGTATTAGTAAAGGGTGTTTGCATATTAGCATGAAGGAGCATGGTGTGTTCGTGTGTGTGTGTGTGTCTGTGTGTGAGTCTGATCTGGCTAATGTTTTCGTATAGCTGAGATTTGGAGCAGGAAGGAGGCTGTGTGTGTGTGTGTGTGTGTGTGTGTGTGTGTGTGGGGAGGTCAGAAGCGGATGAAGGTGGCGTCGATCTGCCGGACGCTGGGCAGTGCCAGCATGATCTTGCGTCTGTACTGAGGGTCTTTCTGCAGCGGGTTCCGTTCCAAATACACCGTCTCTAAGCCTTTAGCGTTCTTCAGCTCGTCCAGGTCGCTCCAGTTCTCTATCTGATTATCATTCATCTAAGAACCACACCCACACACACACACACACACACACACACACACACAGGCTCTTATACAGAACGCAGAGGGCAGTCATGATCATTTAAATTCCGTTATGACACGTCATGCATCAACACTCACGTTAAATATCACGATCATGTCTGAAAGTGATGCAGACCTTTACTCCAGGAACTACAGCCTGGGAACCAGAGTGCAAAAACAGGCCCCAGTTTTACCCCGGGAAGCTCAATCCCAGGAACATTTACCATGAAACTATAAACCTGGAACCCAGGAACCTTAATCTGTAAGCATGGCACCTCAGCTCCAGGAACTTTATCTCTATAACTAGAACCTGGGCCCTACAGCCTGAGAACCGTAATCTGAGGAAGGTAAAACTGGAAATGCCATCCTGAGAATCTCAACCCAGGAAGGAGAAACTAGAACCTGGAAATGACAGTGTGAGAACGATGACCCTAGAATATCAGTAAGGGAACGTGAGAACCTCAGAACTGTTATCTAAATATCAGGATGTAGTTTTGTCTTTTTAAACCAGGACAGAATAAGTGTGAACTAGTTTCTGATTGGCTGATGGTTTACGTCAGACAGGCTCTCGGTTTCAGGAGACGTGATGAAATGTTTGGAAGCAGTTAACGGATCACGTGGACCACGTGGTAGTTCTGGTCACACTGAGCATTTCCGTAGTCCTTTATGAACACGTCCGAAGTACGTGTTGTCATTCTGGATCACTGCACATCACCCCCCGGATGATTTAACCCTGTACTAGATGTAAATCTTGAATTAACCTCTTTCATCAGCTACCAGCCAGTGAGTATGCAGGAATGTAACCATGACAACGAGCATAAAAAGCAGGACACCAGAACCTCAGCTGAACATATCCTTGGAAACTTAAGCCTTTTACGTTCAGCCCAGGAAGCTAAGCTTGTAACCTAATCCAGATCTTTAGCTCGGAAACCAAAGGAGCTAAACCAGAACCTAAACCAGAGACTCAGAGCCTTATGGCAGAGACTCAGAGGAGAATCTTCACTAAATCTGATCATGTTTTCCATCTTTATCATCATGAAACACAACACCAACCCAAAATTCCTGCAGATCTGTGAGGTGGCTGATGTTTTCGATCTTCTTGATCCTGTTGGCTGCGATGTCCAGAGTCGTCAGCTTCTTCTGAGAAAGCACAGGCACGGACAGGTTCAACGTTAACACAGTAAAGTCTCCGAGGTGACACCGAAAATGGTGATCCGAAGTCACGTGAATTCCATCCGAGTTGAGGATCCGAACAGTATAAAGCATTCAATATAAAACAGAGACAATATCAATAATATTAAAAATACTAAATAAAACAAGGATCTAAACACTGCAGAGATATCATTTGCACATTGATACAGAACACACAGTCTTTCTTTTGTTCTTGGTTTTTGTTAATAAATAAAGTTCTGTTATGGTAACAGATATAAATACTGAGTACAGGAGTAAAGAACGTAATAAGACATTAGCACCGGTTTTCCAGCGTGACATTTTGGACCTACGTTGTTCTCCAGGCCTTCGATAACCTCGATGCCGTTGTGACTCAGGTAGAGCTCCCTCAGGTTCACCAGGTTCTGCAGCCCCTCTAGTTTGGTGATGCGATTACTCTGCGTGCAGGAGGAGGAGGAGGAGGAGGAGGAGGAGGAGGAGTCAGACAGAGGGACATGCGTGTACGAGGTGCGAGTTATCGTGAGTGTGGGCGTCAGGACCTACCTGGATGCTGAGGACCGTCAGGTTGTGGAGCCCGTCCAGGTTCTGCAGCTGCGTGATCTTATTGGTGCCGAGGAACAAACTGTCCAATGACGTGAGCGCGTCCAGATTCTCGATGATCTACAAAGAAGGAACGTGAAAAGAAGAGAGCATGTGTCATTCTGCTGGCACTGATTTCACTGATCAACAATATTTTTAACCCGATTAGTGTACGATGATGTCATCAGTGTGCGCCGCCTCCTCCTCCTACTCCTCCTCCTCCTCCTCCTCCTCCCTCCCAGGAGATTCCTCAGCTGCTTGGAAATTTCACTCAGGACATAAATACAAGTCATTTCACTTAAAATGTTAAAAAGGATCTTTAATTAATTACAATTATGTTAACGAGTGCTTTACACAAAAATTATTAAAGATATGAACAGATTTGGACTAGCTAGGCAAAGCTAGACATGGGAGGAAGAGGAGGAGGCGAACACTGATGACATCATCACCAACCTGCAACACATGTAAAGCAATCGGGATTTAATTTTAGTGCAAAGCTGCATGTGAGATGAAAAGTCGCACAGTGATGATGTCATCACGTTTTATACACTGAAGTGCACTGTTACATGTGGCAGAAGAAAGAGGTGCAGACTGACGACATCATCTCACTACAACTGATCCTAAACACTGTTTCTCTTCTTGATCCTTTATCATCTAGCTGTGACGGAGAGGCCGAAGAGAAGACGTTCCTGACGTTCCTCTGAAGACCAATTAGAATGGCCGCTAATTAAACAGGTAAAGTCATGTGCGGCTCCTGATTGGCTGACTGGAATGACGACCCCCGGTGGGGTTTTTCTCGAAGGCTCAGCTCAACTCACCCTGATGCGATTGGACCCGAGCTCCAGCATGTGAAGGCCAGTGAGGTGTTCGAGGTTGGCGATGTTCGTGATCTTGTTGTGCAGCAGGAAGAGCTTCTTCAGCTTCGTCAGACGCTCCAAACCTTCGATCTTCCTCAGCAGGTTGAACGATACGTCTAGCTGCCTGTAGTGGATGAACACAGAGCCCAAAACATCGGGACATCACTCCAGGAATAACATAATACAGCATACAGCTGTTATACAGTCATGTGTGTGTGTATATATATATATATATGTATATCTAACTCCTGTTGTAGTGTGTGTGAGACTCACTCGAGCTCGGTTAAAGCATGTAGGTTCTCCAGTTTGCGTATCTGGTTGTCGTACAGGTCCAGTTCCCTCAGCGAGACCAGGCTCTCCAGGTTCTCTATCTTTTTAATCAGGTTTTGTCTGAGAGAAAGTGTCTGAGAGCAAACACAAATAATGTCGATTACGGCTTACAGATGCTTATAAACCCTGGGAGACGGTGCTGTGTCTGTTACAGGATCAGCTCAGGAGAAATGTTTTGAGTCTTGACTTTACCTTGGCTTTCTGCAAGACCTCAAGTCCCTCAATCTTCCCGATCCGACAGTGGACCAGATCCACGTCCTGAGAGGATAAACAATCATTTTATAGACTCACGGGTTGTCTGAGGGCGTAACTTCTCAGCATGCACACTTCAGGCCACGCCTCTATATCTCGGATCATTTGGTTTGGTTTAACCCATACGAGTCGACTCTTTCGGTACCAAATTGCTCTCTGGCATTTTTTTTTCTAGTTTGTGACCTGTAACTCTTCTTCTTTGGCTAAATACAGCTTCATTTCAGTGGAAGTATTTGTATTAAATTACACAGAAAGAGAAACTTCCCGAATTTCCTGCATGTACAAAAAGAATCGGTTCGAAGAGCCGACTCGATCATGAACTTTAACCTTTTAAAATTAAACAAAGCAGAATCTGGTCATGGGATCATCAACCAACATTTTGTTAAGATAAAGCGAGTGTGTTAATGTGGAATAAATACACCACCTGCCCTGTTCAGACAGAAATATGACTGTAGAGTAGCTCCTGTATAACAGGACATTACCGCAGAACCCCATGTACATTTAATCTCATCTGAATATTGCTTTATTCTGTGTGTGTGTGTGTGTGTGAGAGAGAGAGAGAGAGACTAAGCATCATTGTACCATACTATTTTTCATTTCTTTGCCAGTATCAGCACTGGATTTTCTACACCATGACACTGAGCAAGAAGCTCAGGCCTGACTGTTATTGTCATTAGCAGTAGAAGAGCAGTGACTCTGGGTGATGTTCAGAGAAACGACAGCGGCTGTGAGAACGCTAAAGCACACAGATCACTTTTATCTGCTCACCTCCTCATTAGGGTCGAGGGTGATGGTGTCCATATCGACAGGCAACTCTTCTGGAGCTGGAGAGGAAGAAATAAAGAGGCAGAGATGAGTTTCCTGCTTAAACGCCTGTGTTAACTTGATCAGGGTTAAAAATGCGTCACTGTGGAAAAAAACATCTGTATCAGACAGAACGACAGTCAGCGTTAACAACAAACACGACGGCTCGACTCATTAGGAAAAACAACAACACAATGACAGCGCCTAGTTCATAACCCTGATCGGCATTGATTATGGGTAGTAGAGACGTTCAGCCGTGTTCCTGCGTTTCTTCTGTTTATAATGTGTTGATATAAAGACGTGTGAAAGTAAATTCACTGCGTGAAGGTGAAATACGGCTGCTTAACACCTCAGAGTACTGTAAATGCAGTGTACTGAAGTGTGTGTGTGTGTGTGTGTGTGTGTGTGTGTGTGTGTGTGTGTGAGTGAGAGACCTTTGGAAGCTCGCTGCAGATCTTCGACTTCTCCATTGATGCTCCTCCTCTTGGTCTCATCATCGCCGGACTCCTCCGACTCGCCCCTCCTGTCAACTGAACATCACAAGACATCACTTTATTGACAGGTGTGTTGAAGCAACAAAGCAGCCTGCAGAACAGGGTTGCCAGAGCCGTGGTTTTCCTGCAGAGCTTAGGACTGTGGTGATGCGGCGGTGTCTGGATGTTACACTGGACACTGAACTATAAAGGGTTCATCTACACACAAACTTTACCCTAAACTAACCTGACGTTGCCATGGAAACGCTTAACACACCCCTAAACCTGTCAGCATGCAAGGCAAGGCGATGGGGATTCCGACTCGGATCAATCGACTCGGCTCGCCGATAGGAATCGACTCCCAAATGATTCCCAAACGACTCAGCGTTTGTTTTGTATAAATACACCATATTATGACCTTGTTTGATTTTTCCTGGCTTTAGTATAAGTGAGATAGTTTCACTTCTCCATGTAAATGTAATTTACATTGAACTGAACTGAATTACACAGCGCACGAAAGTGATCACGCGTACGAGTCGGTTCACAAGATTCACCTAAAAGACTCGTTCGCGAATGACATAGATTCAACAGGAAACCTGTATTTTATGAAATGATGCAGTTTAAAGAGCAGTTTTAACACACCAGCTCACGATCAGGTGTGTGTGTGTGTGTGTTTTAGAGCAGAGACACTAGCATTCCGGTTCACCTGCTCAGGTAAATTAAGGTAGCTCATCACTTCTCACTCCTGTCCTGTACATTTTGTTGTTTTTCTCCACTTTTACATCACATCATCAGCTCATCCTCGGCCGCTCTGTAAAGCTAAACTGTGTAAATAAGCACAAGGAATAAAGCAACAGAATTTCTACATACTTGTATGTTGTGTGTTATTAGCTTAGCATGCTAGCTAGGTAATGTGACATCCAGGGTCGGGTACATGACTGGGACAGACGCGCCATATTGTAACATTTTTATTCAGGATATTTTTAAAACATAGATTCATCATTTACCATCGACATAAACACGTTAAATAGATTTATCCTGACACTTAAACCTACTGTGTGTATATATATATATATATTTTTTTTTTTTTTTACTTAGGTTGTTTCATTTCCCTATCCGTATTCTAACACGTCCCACCTCCTGCACCGGGATTGGTCAGTCAGTCGTACTTACGCGCCATTGAACAGTTTGACTATCCAATCAGCGTCCTTGCTAAGACTATTACACAACACCATCCAGTCACAGCTGAGGAATCTAATCCGTCTAGCCAATCATATTGTAGGAAGGCGGGAATTAGTCAGTGGATGAACAAAAAAAACCCGCATTTCGGCTACTATGCTAAGCTCATGCTAAGCTAATGCTGCGGCCAGTGTTCGGAACGTAAACAATCACACAGTGCTAGCATGCTAGTTAGCATGCGAATGAATGGTTGGGAAAGGATGCGTGCAAAGAATGAAAAAGGTAAGTGTTGAGTAAACGCGAGTGTAAATACATGGCCGTGTTTGTCTGACAGCGCTGCAGTTAGCGGCTAGTGACGGCTTGGAACTTACCTTCCATCTCTTGAGGCTCGCTAACAGACAGGGCAGCCATTCTTCCCTCGCGACCCCACCCACGGCGCAATGATCGACAGCTCCAGCGACCAATCAGCTCTCTGCTGTAGAGACGCGTCATCGCACATCATCAGCAGCTTAATGTTCTCTGAGAGACATTATAATTATAATATACTGTTATATTTAATATAAAAGGATAAAAAGTCAGTTATTTTAATAAATCTGCAATGTTTTATACTCAATATCAACACGGAGTCATATTACTTGCTCCATGCATTGATATTTCTTTAAATAATGTACAAATGTATGCAAAAGTTTACCAAATATAATTTCTGGGATTGTGTTGTTTATGTTCGTTATGTGTTTTAATAATTCAGTGATGTAAAAGTAAACTAAAAATTAAAAGTGAAATCTTTGTGATGCAAATCAGTGTGTATTTGATTATCTATTACATTACAGGTGCATTTAAAAAAAATAAAATAAAGGAAATCACATAATAACATTCACATTGTATTGTAAGTAAAATAAAAAGGAAACGTGTCGTATATGATGTATGTTCATAAAATCAATTTATTTACCTTTTTATTTCATTCACCGACCCCGTTAACCGTCTCTCAGTAATATCAGCTGATTAAACCCACACCGTGTGGACGATTTAACACTTCTGTTACTCGTGTCCACTGTCACAAAAGTCTGTTAAAACGATCAGGATGTCAAACAGAGACACAGTACAGCAGTGCTGTGTGATAAAGATGATTTTAATAGTTTGATCAGGACAGGAATGACGTTACAGTGGTGTGAAGGTCACCGTGTACCGGCTCATACAGTCAACCACTAGCTTTCATCTGTCACTACGTTCTGCTACAGGTTCCAGTACAATCCCAGTACAATCCCAGTATAATTCTACTCCTAAACATGCAGAACTCACACCTGTTCAGGTGTACCTTACAGATCTTAATGCAGAGCATGAAAACAACCTGTTCTCCTCTTCATACCTTTTACTGGAAGCTCAGAATCCTTCATTCTTAAGTACCAGGATTTTAAAATCATCTTCAGGATTAAGAAGAAAATAAGAGCAATAATTAAAAAGAGTTTGTATCACACACTTACCCTGTTAATAACCACACACACACACACACACACACACACACACACACACACACACTTACCCTGTTAATA
>JAOVVH010000029.1:185897-196746 GCA_028566435.1 Scorpiodoras heckelii | reverse complement strand
ATAGGTCATTTGTAAAGCTGCTTTGAGACAATGCTCCATTGTAAAAAGCGCTATAGAAATAAATTTGACTTTGACCTAAAGTGACAGCAAGCTACATACAGTGTTGTGGTCTTTCCTGCACCATTGTGTCCCAGAAACGATGTGATCTGTCCTTCATAGAAGTTCATACTGAGACTGTTAACAGCTGGGCGTGAACATCCAGGATAAATCTTCACAAGCTCCTTCACACACACACCCACCTCCAATCCCTCAGGCTCAGCCTCAAACAGTGGGTTACCTATGGAGACACACACACACACACACACACACATATACACACACACACGCACATGTCCAAAACCTTAACAAACACAATATATTGCAATATTTAACATCCAAGATGCAGTATTATAATCTTGGACACTTTAAAACATAATCATCTGCTCTGTTCTGCATCCAGAGAAACACGTCATCATCTTCACCTCCTCCTTCACCTTTCCCTTCAGTTTCTCCCTCACCTCCCCCTTCTTCTCCTCCTTCACCCTCTGTCCTTCTCTCTCACTTTATTCATCTCCTTCATGCTCTCCTTCACCCTCTCCTTGGCCTCTTCCCGCACCTCCTTCCTTCACCTTCTCCCTCACCCTATCTTCACCTCCTCCCTCACCTTATCCTTCACCTCCTTCCTCAACTTATCCTTCACCTCCTCTCTCACCCTATCCTTCACCTCCTCCCTCAAACTATCCTTCACCTCCTCCCTTACCTTATTCTTCACCTCCTCTCTCACCCTATCCTTCACCTCCTCCCTCACCCTATCCTTCACCTTCTCCCTCACCTTATCCTTCACCTCCTCCCTCAAACTATCCTTCACCTGCTCCCTCACCCTATCCTTCACCTCCTCCCTCACCTTATCCTTCACCTTCTCCCTCAACTTATCCTTCACCTTCTCCCTCAACTTATCCTTTACCTCCTCCCTCATTTTCTCCTTCACCTTGCAGTTTATTTTTTTTTCCATTTTACCCATTTTTCTATTTTTTATGATATTATTCCTTACCTTTGATATTATCCCCAATATGATACATTATGATACACGATTTAATAATTAGGATCAATTTTACTTAGTGTGATTTTAATGTGTCTTACTCTGCCACTGCTAATGTTCACTCATAACATATACACATCTGTTCTCTGTTCATATATGTAAATCTCTGTGGTGTGTGCAGTCCGTGTTGTCTGATTCTCCTCTTCATGATGCTCCATACATTTTCAGTAGGAGACAGATCTGGACTGTAGGCAGGCCTGTCAAGTCACACTGTTGTAACTGGTGCAGAATGAGACCTGGCATCGTCCTGCTGAAATACACATGGAGTTCCTGGGAAAAGACGTCGTCTTGACGGCAGCATGTGTTTCTCCAAAATACCAATATAATCCTCCACATCAGTGGTACCTTCCAATATATGCAGATCCCCCATGCTGTGGGCACTGATGCTCCCCCATGACACAGATGCTGGTTTTTACACTTTTCACTGGTACCAGTCTGGATGGGCTTTTACATCTTTGGCACATAAAATCCAACATCCATTTTTCCCAAAAACAAGCTGAAACGTGGACTCGTCTGACCACAGAACACGTTTTCACTGTCTTTCAGTCCATCTCAGATGACTTCAGGTCCAGAGAACAGACCATCAATCCCAAGTTGCTGTTAAACTCTGTGTACACAATTAAAATCTACACTCTTTGATCAACGCCTGGCTCACAGTCTCCTGATTTCTGGTAACCTTGATGAAAGTTCAACATCTGTATGGTCATCTAAAAAAGCCTTCACCTTCTCCCTCAACTCTTTCCTCATTTTCTCCCTCACTGTCTCCTTCACCTTTTTCCTCACCTCCTTTTTCACATTCCTCCCTCACCTTCTCCGCCACCTTCTGCTTCACCTCCTCATTAACCTCCTCCCTCAACTTGTTGCAACTTTATCTTCTCCTTTACATTCTGTCACCTTTTCCTTCATCTCTTCCATCAAATCCTCCCTCACCTGCTCCCACAAATAGCCCTGCATCTCCTCCGTCACCTCATCCCTCACCTTCTCTCTGACCTTTACCTTCTCCATCACCTTCTCCTTTACATACACTTACATTCTCCTTTACATTCACACTCTCTGACCTTCACCTCCTCCCTCATCTCCTCCCTCAATCCCCTTCACCTCCTCCTTCACCTACTGCTTCACCTCCTCCCTCATCTTCTGCTTCACCTCCTCCCTCTCCTCCGTCACCTCCCTCTCATCTTCTCCCTCACCACCTCCTTCACCTCCTCCCTCACCTTCTCCCCCACCTTCCCCTTCAACTTCTCCTTCACCTCCTCCCTCAAGTTCTGCCTCACTTTCTTCCTCACCTTCTTCTTCACCTTCTCTTTCTGCATCACCTTCTTCTTCTCTGCCTCCCTCACCTTCTCCTTCACAGATTTCTTCACCTGTTCCCTTACCTGGGTGCTCTGCCTGTCTATCCTCCTCCTGAGGATTCTGACCATCCTCTTCCCTCTTCATCCTCATCAATCTCTCTCTCTCCATCCTCTCCCTCTTCTCTTGGTGTTTGCATGGCCTGCTGGAAGCACTGCAGTTTGGCACTGATGGCTCAGTGATGATGTTAGGAGTGTGTACATCCTCCTTCTTCATCTCCAGGTTTTCTATTAAATGTTTTTCAGGAGCTGCAGGAGGGAAACAAAAATGAGTACATGTTAAAATGGTGACCATAGGATCTCATAAATTTTTAGCCACATGAGCCTCCTGACTGAGTATATTTTCACACAAAAACTTACATCTGATCAAACAAACAAAGCCTTGTAATAATCCTTTAATATTGTGTTAAAGGTTCCTCCAATCATACGGTTGGACCCACCCCCTGGTTTATTCTCATGCTCTGACTGGCTGTTGTTGCCACACATCTCTACACACCTGGCTTTAGGACACTGAAGGTGTTGCAGTACCTGGATCAGCCACATCAGCACGGTGGTGCTGTGCCCTTTGCCAGTAAGATGTCTGGAGAGGAAAATAAAAAGGCCTCCCGATCCCATACTGACCTGAAAAAGTGAATAGATAAACACCAGAATGACACTAGTGACATTAAAGCCAATAAACAATAAAACTGATTTATTAAACATATGTGTGTATGAGCCTTAATGAAAATTTAATATTGGGCTAGTCACTGAAATAGATGAATTTGTTAGCTGTAGTTGCATCAGGAAGAGAGACTGTAACTGAACACCTCTGAAGGACAGGTAATAAAGTTACAGAAGCTCATTTCTGCAATTTAAACATAAACTTTATACACTGATACACCATTAGTAAAATATGCTTTTCTCAAAATGAAAAAAAAAAAGGTGCCGCGTGCCATGGCACGCATAACGTGTGTCCACGCAGCAGCCGCTCTGGGATGAGGTGCTTTACACCGAACCCCAGAGAAATTTAGTTTCATTCAGTATGTGCTTGCATGTACTGATATGACAATAAATCGAATCTTGATCTCGAATCTCTTTATTTATGTCAGATTTAATATCAGTATTGTTGGAAACACCACACTGGTCCACAAGCTCCAACTCCCAGAATGCACCAAGGCCTACTAACACAGCTGACATGGACTCCAGTTCCCAGCACAATGTTATAGACACCTCTTCAACACAAGGTCCATACTGTTCCTCTAAAAAAACCTTCACATTATAATTAAGCACACAGAGTCCCTCATCCTCAATGTCAGCACAATGTCAGCTAGAATGGAGAAAAGTCTTAAGTCCATTTCCTTCCTCCTCACTGAGTCTTCCAAACACTTGCTCATGCTTGGCCATCCTTGGACGCAAAATCATCTTGTGGAGAAAGGCAGAAATCATGCAGTAGGCTTGTCTCTGTTCACCAATCCTGCTATACAGTGCCAGCTCCATGGACAGCCCTGAACCAGATATTCTTGTTGTGATTGAGCCTTCAGAAAAGCCAAAGCATGTGGTCTTCCAGCACATCGGCCCTAGGACTGTGCCATGGAGCTGATACTGGGAAACCACACCCCCACCACCAGAGTGTACCTCTTGTCTCAAGCGGAAGAAAGAGCCATGCAGGAGTATGTTACAGAGACACTGAATCAATGCTACATCAGCCTCTCCTGTGTCAACAAGCTCTTTTTTTTATAGAAAAAGGAGGAGAACTCAGGCTATACATGACAGATAATTGTCAAGTACTGCTATTCACGTCCTTAATGCTGGCAACAATAGACCAGATGTGGGAAGCCTGCATTTTTACCAAGCATAACCTGTGCAGCTTATAAAACCTGGTGCATATTAGAGAGGGGGATGAGTGGAAGACTGCTATTAGCATGTTCTTATGGACCCTCTGGCACCCCTATTGTTTTTGTAGGGGATGTTTTAGATCCTCTGCTCTGCTCATTTCAGATTTCCATACAGCATACCATGATAAGCCATGACTGCCCAAGGAAATGGTCAGCTTCTAGAGGAAGCTGGTTGAGGGGGGCTTTATCATGGAAATGTTGCACTTGTTTGTGAACTTCCAGAACATACCATGGCCTATTAACACAGTGGTCGTGGACTCCAGCTCCCAGAACACACACTTAAGTTTTCACCACACACACCTGAATTCAATCACAGTACACCTATATAATCCTGCCTCTCCCATCTAGCATGTCACTGTCTAGAGTTACCAAGCCCTCTCATTAAGTGTTTGGTGTTTAGATACTCTGACCCTTTGCCTATGTTATGTCAGTGAATCCAATCTGAATAAAAGTGATTGGCCTACAGTCAGTATCTGATTAAACTCAGTGCAGATCAGACTCTGATGTCTCCTGACCTGGGAAGACATTATCGAGGTACCAGGCCAACACGCCATAAAGAACAGAATCAAAAAGCATCATGTGAATGGAGTTGAGGAAGGAGAACTCGTCGCCCTCTAGTGGACTGGTGCTGATGTTGTCCCACTGAAGCCCCAGTCCCTGTTCCTCATAGCGGGATAAATACTCCGTCCCAAAGCCGAACGCCACCGGTGACAACAAACTCTAACACAAACACAAATAACACCATCACACACTGATAAACACAATAACACACTGATAAACCAACAAAAAGTACAAAAGTGAAAAGTAGCCTAGTTAACTGACAACAGCGAGCTTGATGTTGGAGGTGATTCGGTCCTGCCAGGCAAAACACAGGATGTGGGGCAGGTAGAGGGTGAAGTAAATAATGCCACTGCAGGCTGCCGCTAAATTAGCCTTGTTAAAGAACACACTCATCAGGAAACACTGCATTATGGTGGCCATAGTAAAGGTCAACAGGAAGAAGAAGAGGATCAAGGGGTTGCTGTAGTTCAGCACCTTTCCAATCTGAAGGGAAATCACAAAACAGATTAATATTTATAATCTTGACATTTTTAAAACGCTTTTAGAAATTATATGTTACATATGCCGTCATCTCCCTATTCCCTATTCCCTATAAAGTGAGATCATGTACCCTGCCTAGTGCATTAATACAGTCCACATTAAAGCACAGAGCATTCTTTCAGAGCAGTAGTGCATTATATTTTCTCACCATGATGATGAAGGTGAGCAGAGCCGTGCTGAAGGTCATCATCAGGAAACTGTCAATGAACCACGTGCACCAGATGACGCCATTGGTCACTCCCATGACCTTCAGCGTCTCCTTCAGCCTGAGCTCCTTTTCCAGCACAATGCTCTTCACCGTCATGGACACAGAGTAGACCCAGGCCAGCACCATGAAGATTGGGAAGCAGCGATTCAATGTTAGCATGAACCTGAGCACACACACACACATACACACACACACACACACACACACACACACACACACTCGTATTAATGTATCTAGTGACCATTCATTCTGGATTTCTGTATAAATGTGTGAAATTATAAAATAAAAAAATAAATATCTAGAGGTCGTACATGTCATCTACATAGCAGGGGTAGGGTATCTGCTGGACATAAACTCCAAGCGGTGTCTGAGGAGCGCTCAGGAGCTTCAGGATGCCGTGCTCTATCATGTCCTGCAAATATGCAAATCCTCCCCATATATAACGCAGATCCTCCGCCGGGTCTGCCCTTGGCCCAGGGTCCCAGTACCTACAAAGAGTAGCACACAGCTCAAAAAGGGGCAGAGCTACAGTTAAACTCAATCAGCCAATAACAAACCTGTTTCTTTTTAGACTTTTCATCTGCTTAGTGTGTTTCTGTAGCATTACTGCAGTTGTCTTCCTAATGTCCTGACTGCCATTACATGACTTCTGCTGGACAGCGAATAGCACTAATTTTTTTTTCTGAAAGTTTGCTGGTCAGAGGTGTTCTGTTTTTAAGTGTTTACAGTTTTTAAGAGTGTTTGTGCCACTTTTTTCTGCGGAGTACACACCAGAGGTATAGAGCTATAGACTGAACATCCTCTAGCCCTGTTGTTATTGCTGGGAACCTTAATCATGCCAATCTGTCCAGCATCTTGCCCACCTTCAGTTGCCCTAAAAGGTTGATTTAGACACAGAACTTGTTATATGCCAATGCTTTGGAGGCATATAGCTCTACTGTACTTCCCCCACTTGGCCACTCAGACCATAACCCGTTGTGCCTGAGGCCTCTGTGCAAACCGCTTGTACTGAGGCAACCCACGGAGACCAAACCAGTAAGGAAGTGATCTGCTGAATCTATGAAATTGATGAAGGGTTGCTTCGAAACAATTGACTGGGATGTTCTTTGTGACCCCCATGCTGAGGACACTGATAGTCTGAAGGTGAAAATCAAAGACAGTAAAGAGGACTATAGGAGGAAAATGGAGAGCAGGAGAAAGTGAAAGAGATCAGTGGAGGGGCTTGTGCTTGGTCACCTCAGGGCACAGGTAGGAATGGCATTGGACCCCTTACACTTTGCCTATCAGCCACATGTGGGGATTGAGGATGCTCTTATCTACCTGCTTCCTAGAGCTTACTCACACCTGGAGATGGCAGTTGGCACTGTCAGAATCATGTTCTTTTCTTTTCCAGTGCCTTCAACACCATCCAGCCTCTTTTGTTGAGGGACAAACTGAGTGCAGCACAGGTAGACCCTGCCTTGGTGACCTGGATCACAGACTACCTGACCAACAGGCCCCAGTATGTGTGACAACAGAACTGTGTTTCAGAGCAGGCTGTGAGCAGTACGGGTGCTCTACAGAGGACTGTTCTTGTTCCCTTTCTCTTTTTCCCTTTTCTCTTTTTTTACACTGCTATGGTGGGATGGATTAGTGAGGGGAAAGAGGACGAATACAGGAGCCTGGTGAACAACCTTGCAGACTGGTGTCTGTGCAATCATCTCAAACTTAATGCCAGGAAGACAAAGGAGCTTGTGGTGGATTGCAGAGGAAGAATACTTCTCCAGCTCCTGTCAGCATCCAATTTGAGAACATTTAATATGTGACATAAATGAGGTCCCATCTATATTCACCATGCCAGAGAGCATTATGTCATAAACCTCTCATCAGATTTGTAATCTTTTTTTTACTAAATTGTTTACAGTCACCTGTCCTTAATCTTGTTGGTTCGCTCCACTGCATCAATGTCCATGCGGATTTTATACGTGATGTGTCTCGGCAGCTCCATGCTCCATGGGTACATGCCCAGAAACACGACTCCAGCCCAGAACTTATTCTCCTGCAGCAAGTACAGAGCCTGATGGCTCATTTGATCTTCATCCACATGAGATACAAACTTATCCAGATTTACACACTGCATACACACACACAGAGAGAAAAATAATTAATGTCAGAGTGAGATGGGGACAGAGACAGATGGAGGAAGAATGTTAAAGTATAAACATAAAGGTGTCTAACACACATCCACTCAGGTGTTCTGGCAGTTTGAGCTGGTTGCCATGGTAACTGGACAGTAATAGGGGAGGTTAGGTGTACCTCACTGTACTGTATGAAGGTGCGCAGGATTTGGTCAGTCAGGTTGAAGACATTCCTCCAGTCGAAGTCGGGCATGTCCTCATAGCGATCTCTATGGCAACCGTCATGGAGGAAGTTGAGAATGTGTTTGGTGGTGAAGTGTGTCTCCTCCAGACGCCGATCAAGAAAATCCATCACCGTTGGGTTCCTTAGTGTGTCCTACACCACAGGACATGCACACACACATTTGTATTTCTATACTTGTAAAGACTTTCCATTGACATAATTATTACTGCAGCTAATTAATGCTAACACAAACTCTAACCCTAAGTGCACTCCGCACAACAGACTAGAAAGGGTGGAGGCACTGCTTTGGTTCTGTCAAGATGATGGTGCTTAACTCCTCTCTTTGTTTCACACCTTTCCATTTCCACTTTTCAATACATGCTGTTACAGTATTCTTCCCAAATAAACTCCACATCATTGTTCTTTACCATCCACCATGTCCTCTGGGTCACTCCACTGAGGAGTCAGACACTGTTCTGAGTCCCTTCTCAGTTGATGAGACTACACTAAATTTCCACTGGACAAGCTGCAATCATCCTGTCTTGTTTCTCTTCTATCCTAGTTTGACCTCAACTCAACCAGTACCCTTCAACACACAGAGCAGCAATGTCTTGGTCTTAGTCTTCACCAGACATGCCTCAGCGATGGATCTCAAAGTAACTACACTCCTTGCTCAGATCAGAACTTTCTATTATTTACTCTTTCTCTCACTCCTCACCCACTCACCCCTGCTGCCACATGCATGACCACCACCCATTGCAACCTACAATTCATCTGCTCTTCCACCGTCCTGCACAACATCCATAGAGAACTAAGAATGGCTGCGAGGCGGTTGAGGAAATCAAGGCTCATAGCTGACCTTCACTCCTACCAATCCTTCCTTGCCATATTCTCTAAGGACGTAACTGCTGCAAAGTAGTCCTTCTACAGAGAGAACCTGGAGGCATCTGATCAACACAAGCTTTTCAGCATCTTGTCTTCCCTCCTCAACCCTCCCCTCCTCCTTCACCCAGCTCACTTACTGCAGAGGATTTTGTTTACATCTTTGAATAGAGAGAGAACAAGATTCACCACTCCTTCTCCCAAGCCTCTGTGACCACCATATGCCCTCACGTCCAATCTCTCACTTCTCTAGCCCGCTTCTCTCCTCTTTCAACTGAGGAGGTTCTTCAGCTGCTGACATCTCTTCAATCATCAACAGCCCCTTATCAACAGGAATTGCACCATCTTCATTCAAGAATGCTAGGGTGCTGCCATCCTAAAGAATCCCAGTCTTGACGGCAACAACATCAGCAACTACAGACTGGAATCCCTCCTCTCTTTCCTCTCAAAAATTCTTGAATGCATTGTCTACAATCATCTGTGTCTCTCTGTCATCTTTCTCTCCCAGAATCAACTTCAGGATCCCAAACAGTCTGACTTCAAACTGGTGCATTCTTCTGAAACTGTACTCATCAAAGTGACAGTGAAGCTCCATGCAGCAAGATTAGTTGGGCTGTCATCAGTCCTGATTCTTCTTGGCCTCTCCACTCTCAAGGGAGGCAACCCAGGTACTTGGTCAGTCTCTTGCCCTCTCAAGACTTGACTACTGCAACTCCTTCCTGGCTGGTCTTCCCATGCATGCCATCAGGCCCCTGCAACTGATCCAGAATGCTGCAGCTCGACTTGTATTCAACCTTCCCAAGTTCAGCCCTGTCATCCCATATAAAACCCTGATCCTGGCCTACAAAGCTTACAAAGTCTTGGTTTTGTGTAGTTTAGGAACAATTTTGGGTTATAGGATAATTTTGCTTGTAATTGTTTGTATTAGATACTGTAGCAGTATCACAGCTCAAAGTAGTTTGAATTTCAGGTCTACCAGCTCTAACTTCGGATATTCCAAGTTAATGACTAAGAGCTTTTGTAAGTTTCTCTGGATAAGAGCGTCTGCTAAATGTCATAAATATAAATGTAAATGGATCCCTAACCTTAACCTCAGTAATAAAAAAGCAACATCCTTCCTTATGGGGAGCAGCAAAAGTCAAAAATATCAGAAATTCCTATACTTGTGGAGATATTTCACCCCCATAAGAACATAAAAACATGGTACACATACACACACACAACACACACACACACACAAACATACACACACACACCAAGTGCACGATGTGCAACACCAGGGGGAGCTAATGATTCACAGGAAAAGATCTGTGTGTTTGTAAGAGTGAGAAAGAGAGAGAGAGATAGAATGTGTGTGTATGTGTGTGTGTGTGTATGTGTGTGTGTGTGTGTGTGTGTGTGTGTGTGTGTGTGTGTGTGTGTGGATGTGTGTGTTTTCATACCCGAATCATATTCATCTGAACGCTGTCCTGAAAGAAATGCCAGATTTGAGGGGCCACTTCTTCCCATGCCTTCACCACGTTTATTAACCGCTCCAACTCCTCAAAGGTGCTGTTAGCCTGTACACACACACACACACACACACACACACACACACACACACACACACACACACTTCTAAATTCTGATATTGCTTTAATACACAGGATATAACTGTATATATACATTATAATTATAAACAGTGTGTGTGTGTGTGTGTGTGTGTCTTACACTCTTAAGTATCCTGTGTACAGCTGGAGAGTCGGGTGTGTACAGGATTTTACCCATCACAAGAGGCTTCACTGAATTCCACATGATTTTAGTGACAGGGTTCGACTCCAGATTCTGCATCAGAGCGTTACAGAATGGAGCTAAGAGACACAGAGAGAGAGGGAGAGAGAGAGAGGGAGAGAGAGAGAGAGAGAGAGAGAGAGAGATCAGTTAGAGTTAACCAAATTATCACACAACAAAAACTAATATACATCAGACACTGGATGAAAGAAACTGCATCCCAGAGTAAGATGCAGTGCTATCTGGC
>JAOVVH010000029.1:170448-180789 GCA_028566435.1 Scorpiodoras heckelii | reverse complement strand
ACTGACCCCCCACTGTACTGACCCCCCACCATACTGACTGAGCAGCTCAGTAGAGGCTCAGAGCTGGATTTGTTAATTCAATGGATTGGATTGGAAAGAACCGATCCCTTTTTAACCCAAAATAGTGACCGAATAAACAAGAAGGTTGGTTTACAAGGGGTCTGTGGGTGCGTTTGGAGCCATGGTTATTTACATCAGACTTAACAATCGATTGCAAATTTTATACAAACTTGTCCCCTTGCCTGTAGTGCACTGTGTTTGATGAGAACTGACCAGTCTGAAGAGCTTGAAGAAGTCAATGTTGGCGTACAGTTTGTCTTCGATCTTCTGCAGTTTTTGTGGTGTGAGAGCACACATCGCATTACGAACACTGTGAACTCCACGCTGACTCGGGAAGATGATGAAGCGTTCAAGGAGAACCTGACTGCAGGCAATCTCCGGTAGAGTCAGATCAGGTACTCCATACACAAACTACAGAGAGAGAGAGAGAGAGAGAGAGAGAGAGAGAGAGAGAGAGAGAGAGAGAGAGAGAGAGAGAGTAAGGCTGTAATGATATATCTGTATGACGATATATTATGATAAGGAAATCTGGCACAGCTGTAGAACGAGGACAGGCTGAGAGAAAAACAGCAATAAAAACTAGACAAGTGAATTTCCTCAAGAAAATGCAGAGGAGCTTTGCAGTGGAAGAGAGACCCTGTGGTCGATAGGGTATTGTTAGGTTGTTTCTATCATTGAGGTACAGGGGCAAGTACTTTTGCTCAAACACTATTTTATACTTAGTAATACTTTGGGCTATGTGCAGTTCAGTGTCACTGGTTAGTAATGAGGCTGAAACAGTGAACCAGAGCTTCTGGCTAAGTTACAATAGAAGTCAATGGAAAAAGGGAGCAAAAAAAAAACAAAGTGTAGCAAGAGAACAGATGAATATTTTCAAATGAATACCTTGTCTACTGACAATAAAATCCATTTAAACATTTAATACTACTCCAGGAGGTAAGTTCACCTGAGAACCTCCACCAACACAGGACTCAGGTGTTCACAAGAGATTTAAAGCCCACCTGAACTGATTAATATCTTCAGAAGCGTGGATTCCTGTGCTATGGAGCCATTTGCTGAAGGAGCCATTCATACTGTAAGTGATCCTTATGGAAGATACAACCATTTATGTTTACATTTAATTATTTAGTGATTTTATCCAAGGTGAGTAATGACTGAGACAGAATAAACCTGAGCATTTGACAGTTAAGAATCCAACAGTAACAGATCAGCAGTGCTAGGATTTGAACTCAGAGCATTAACCACTGAGAAACTAGAGCAAATGCTGACTAGTTCTGACACTCAGGGAAGCCACCCACCCAGAAACCACCATGACTCCATCTTTACTCAAGTGACCACATCAGGAGTGTGTAGGATTAATGGCGTATGAGGCTCAGGACCACAAGTACATGTCAGTGCTAGTGGATTATATCCCATGATATCTGGAAGCAGTGGTCCTGCAGAAGGGTGACACTGAGAGTGATCATGCACCAGCTGCCCTACTAAGTAACTAATGAAAAGGTACAGCAGATTTGACAACAAGCAGTGATCAGGAAGTCCACGAACCTGTGGTCCAGCCCTATCACAGTGGTCCCAACTACAAACTAGTCTCCTCTGCTTTAGAGACAACTTCTGAATGTTTATCAACTTATTGGTATTTGAGTTGTTGGTCCATGGCCTGGGTAGATTAGCTCACTGTGTCAATAGGAAGATCTCACTTCATATTAACACTCGCATAACCATAACTTCATGCCAGATCCTTACCCCAAGCCCAGTATAACACACCACATGTTCTATATCATAATCCATTTGGAGAGCTGGGGTGAATATTGACTTAACATCTGGAAGTTTTACTAGGCTGACCACATTAATGCAATAAAGCCAAGAACAAACTGGCAGAGAGAGAGACAGAGGGAGGGAGGAGGAGAGAGAGAGTGAGAGAGAGAGAGAGAGAGAAAGAGAGAGAGAGAGAGTGAGAGATTAGAAAGCATCAAAGGGATCTCACTGGTGAAAGGTATCAGTCAGGAGAAGGGTACAGAAACATTCCCAAGTGGATAAAATATGGCACAACAGTGACATTACCAAGAACTGGATGTCTCTGCAAATGTAATGAAACACGAGAAGAAAACTGGTCCGGGAGGTGCCAAGAGGTTACAACCAAATTACAGTAGCTGCAGGAATTTCTGGCAAGTACTGCTTGTGTACTACATGTGACAGCAATCTCCCATAGTCTCCCTGTGTTTGGGCTGGTGGTAGGGGGGCAAGATGGAAGCCTTTTCTTACAAAGAAAACATCCAAGCCTGGGTACATTTAGCAAAAACTTACACCAATCTGCCAAAAGCATGTGGGGAAATGTGTTATGGTCTGATGAGGCCAAAGGTTGGCCAAGGTCTGTTTTGCACAGAAACAAGTATTATTTTAAGGATGTGTATATTTATGTTATTGTACATTTTTATGTTTAATTTCCCCCTAAAAGATTTCAGTTGTTTTTCTCAAATGCATTATATAGGTTATAGGTCAAATTAAAGATGGAAAAAGTTCAGAAATTATTCATCTTTGTCTGATTTTTTTTGCTTCACAAATCCTGGCATTTAACAGGGGTGTGTAAACTTTATATCCACTGTAGTTCAAGCACCACACTGTTAATGATCTCTCTATCTTATGGTCAGTCAGTCCAGGTCTCATGGACTCAGAGGTAAAGGAGGATGAAGGAGGTGTAGGTCAGGGAGGTTTGGTCTCCACCTCAGGGTGTACAGGTGAGTGTTACCTGTTCAACCCGAACTCGTGCTTTGGTGAGCTGATGGACCACAGAGTCCGACAGGCCGGCATCTCTAAGCAAAAACGACGTCAGAGTCTCATCGTCTTTCAGGATATCCTCGATCTTCAGTCCTCTCCCTGAAAAGAAAGCAAGGGACAAACAAGACACAGAACAGGAAGTTAACGGGGACACTGAGGCTGAGTTTATCCAGAGCTGATAAACAAATAGCTTCCGTGTTCACTGCAGCATTTCCTGTCATTTCCTAAAAACTTTCATGTGTGTCGAGACAAAAGCTGTGTGTGTGTGTGTGTGTGTGTGTGTGTGTGTGTGTGTGAAGGATGGGATGTTAATTAGCTGATAAATAACATCAGCACTAAAATGTATTTAATATTTTGTACCCGTAGCTCGTTCTGGATCTTTCCTCAGTGTGTCCATGAAGTTGCTGAAATCAGACGCTTCCTGCCAGAGTCGCCCCAACTGCTGAAACTCAGAGTCAGTAAACAGCAGCTCCTGAACATCAGCGTAAAACCGAGCCAGTCTGCACAGAAACACAACAAATAACTGTTTATCTTAGCATCATTATCATCAACTTGTTTATCTGATGTTTAAATGAACAAACAAACAGCTCCAACTTCATCAGGATTGTTTATTAGGGATTTTCCAATCTTTGCTTTACTGCACATCCTGGATGGACTGAACACCCACTTTTAACCTCTGTGTTAAATTTATCCCTGAGATGGTCCTGAGGCTAATGTCAGTTATCCAGATGTCACTTGGATGCAGTCTGATTCCTGTATATCTGACTTTTTAATATATATCTGTATATCTGAATATAAACGTGTGATTTTTGTTTCATGTCTGTTGTTGTAATATTTTTATAAAGTTGTGTGAATTTTTTATATTTGGTGCACAACATACAGTATTTCCCTTGAGGACATTAAATGATAGGACTGATCAGACTGAGTGATCAGATCTGAGCAATCAGACTTACATGGAGTTGTTGAAATTGGACACGATTCCTGGAGATTCTCCCGGAGTTGCGTAACGGAAGCAGGGATTGTTAACATTGCAGACAATTCCCTGAATCCAAGGCAAAATTCCTGCTGAAGGCATGGCCTTGTTGGGAAAATGGCCTGAAACAATTCACACTAAATGTCATCTGAGGTTCAAATACAGACTCATATTTACAACATGATTTCTTATGCTAATGCTAATTTTATACCAATCTCACTGTGACATTTATACACTTATATAACCACAACAAAGGCCAAATTATTTATTACAGTATAAAATCTTCTGATCTTATAATAAACAACTATTTAACACATCCAGAGTGCTGTAATTGTGTTAATTACACTGAAGTGGTAAGTTTTAGTGTGTACAGATGATTTTATTGTACAGGTGATTGTAAACTCACACTCGTGTTGTTGGTAAAGAGGATTCGCTCTCCTGAGCCACACCAGACCAGCGAACAGGAAGACGGGCCACAGGATCTCCACCAAGAACCGAATCTACACACGGGTTATATGTGTTCTGTTCATTATTAGTTTAAGTCAATGTGGGCGGAGCTTCAATTAGACTGACATCACTAGTAGATTTTTCATCTGTTGCTTAGCATCATGACAGCTAGTTTATGTAGTGAAGTGTCTTAACAAATTATTATATTGTTTACACGTTTAAATATGTAAATTAGATTTATTTGTTAAATTAAGAAATCCTTTAAATTATTCTTTGTGTTTATTTTTGTACTTTCTGTCTCTTGCGCAGAGTCCAGTTCTTCCACAGCAGAAGACGGATCTGACCGCTGGTGTTCATTTCTGACCCAATTAACCCCGAAGGGGTCACTGTCAGGGGGGTAACACACCTAAACACACACACACACACACACACACACACACACACACACACACACACACACACACTCATATCATGTTATACTTGTGAGGAATTTCCACTGACAGAATATTAATGCAGCTTTACAACCTTAACCCCAAATTTAACCTCTGTAATAAAAAGGCAACTTTCTGGATCTTTTATTTTTTCTTTTTAGTACAAAAAACAAAAAACCTACTTTCCTAATGGGGACCAGAAAAATGTCCTCACAAGGTCAAACGTATCAGATATTTCCATCCTTGTGGGGACACTTGGACACCACAAAGATACACTATATTACCAAAAATATTCACTCGCCTCTCCAAATCATTGAATTCAGGTGGTCCAATCACTTCCAGGGCCACAGGTGTATAAAATTAAGCACCTTGGCATGTAGACTTATATTTACATACACTATTGAAAAGCAAAATTAAATTCACAACAATTAAAAAGTAAAAGTAAAAAAAGATTCTCCAGGTATTTAGAGAATGATCCTTGTGAAATATAACCCACAGTATAAAGCTTCTGCGGGGGAACAGAAATGAGTGGAGAGAATGAACTAAGCCAGAAATGTAAAATAAATCATTATAATTCTCTATAATTTTACTGTTTTATAATAAAGCAGGTTTGTTCCTTACCTCAGAGCAGGAAGGGTTGAGGATCGTTATTTCTGTGTGTAAATAATAAATAGTTTACAGAGCGGTGTGTGACATCGAGCAGCTCTGAGTGTGAACATGTGAGCTGTAATCTGATTTACTTTAATCTGCTCTAATCTGCAGGTGAGACACACACACACACTCTAGAGCTCAGGGTTAACAATAACGCACACACACACAATAACACACACACACACACACACACACACACTAACCCGCACTAACACACACACACTCTAGAGCTCAGAGTTAACAATAACACACACACACACAATAACACACACACTAACCCACACTAACACACACACACACTCTAGAGCTCAGAGTTAACAATAACGCACACACACACACACAATAACACACACACACACAATAACACACACACACTCTAGAGCTCAGAGTTAACAATAACGCACACACACACAATAACACACACACACACACACACACACAATAACACACACACTAACCCACACTAACACACACACACTCTAGAGCTCAGAGTTAACAATAACACACACACACACACACACACTAAAACACACACAATAACACACACTAGAGCTCAGAGTTAACAATAACACACACACACACACACACACACACACTCATACACAAACACACACTAAAACACACACATACAAAGACACACTAACACACACTAAAACACACCAACACACAATAACACACACACTTTAGAGCTCAGAGTTAACAATAACACACACACAGTCATACACAAACTAACACAAACACACACAAACACACGCACTAACAAACACACACTAAAACACACACACACACACACAATAACACACACTAGAGCTCAGAGTTAACAATAACACACACACACACACACAAACACACACTAAAACACACACACACAATAACACACAATAACACACTAGAGCTCAGAGTTAACAATAACACACACACACACACACACACTCATACACAAACACACAATAACACACACATACAAAGACACACTAACACACACTAAAACACACCAACACACAATAACACACACACACTAGAGCTCAGAGTTAACAATAACACACACACACACACACACACACACACACAGTCATACACAAACTAACACAAACACACACACAAACACACGCACTAAAACACACACTAACACACACACACACTGACACACACAATCACACTAACACAAACAGACAATAACACACACTAACATACACACACAAAGACACACTAACACACACTCACACAAACTAACACACACACAGTAACACACTAAAACAAACACACACAAATTAACAGACACACACACTCACAATAACACACACACACTAACACTCACACAAAACTAACACTCACACACAAAGACATATACACTAACACAATAACACACACTAACACGCACACACTGCCACACATACACACCCTAACACACACTAACGCACACACTAACACATACACTAACACATAAACTAAGACAAACACAAACACTAACACACACACAGTAATATGGTGAAGTTTTTGAAAGAAAGCACAGATCAGTAGTAAATATAAAACATTGTGTATTCGGTGTGTATTCTATTAGTGGAGTGTGTTACAGAGACACAAACAGACAAATGATCACAATAATCAACTGATTTATGGCTTTATGTAAAAACATTCATTATATATTTTACAAAAGCACACATTCAGGCTTAAGTGCATCATCGGGGTTAATCTGTATAAAATATTACACACTTTCTCCATCTGTACAAATGCTTTCACTTTACACAAACACACAACTGCACATTAAATCATCTCAAACAAACTGTAAGACATTTCCCGTTAAGACACTTTACATGATATTTGTTATTAATGATAATGAAGGTCAGGTTTGTGCAGAGCGCCGTCTCACACACTCACTACTAATCAGCGCATTAGCCAGGCAGCTTCAGTAACGCTCTTTTCTGACGACTCGACAAGTCTGTGTGTGACGCAGAGGCGATGGTCACCGTCCTGAACCACAGGAGGGGTCTCTCTGGATCACTGCTCCTGCTGCTGAAGTCATTTGGGACACAGCCGCAGTGCGTACACATGTTCGGTAGTTCAGGTTTCTGTGGCTCAGAGACAGCTGAATGTTTCAGGACATTAAGGTGTGTGTGTGTGTGTGTGTGTGTGTGTGTGTAAGAGAGCAGTAAACCTACACATACAGGGCTTTCACACAAAAACACTATTTGGCTCTGGACTTAAACCTGAAGTGGGTGTGGCCTAAACAGGAAATGACTCTTGTTTTTTACCTGCACACAATAATTTCTAACTAATTTGTAAAATGTAACTCTATTAGGAGTCTAACTGATACCAGTGTGTGTCTGAGCAGGAGGTTAATTTAGTTCTGATGAACAAACGCACGCTGTAAACGTGCACACACTAAACACTCCATGTGCTTCCTGTAGGGGGCGTGGCCACACTTGAGCATTAGTAGGTCACATGACCATAACCTGTCCTTGGAACTCATTGATGTTTATGAAACCCCGGGATGAGTCATGTCTCTGACACGCCCTTTTACACGCCCTTTTACACCTTGTCTGTGTTTTAAACTTTTGGTTCTGCTTCATGAAGCATCTTTATACTGAATAAGAAGCACTAAACCTCTTTCACCACAGGAAATAACGCAGCCTACACACACACACACACACACACACACACACACACACACACACACACTCCCCGTAAAGAATTACTGATATGACAGATTCAGAGTAAAAACCCCACAGATCCTATGGGAATAATCACATCACACACCTCAGGATGGGAAACTAATCCCGTCTGAACAGGGGTTATGAATATGAAACACGAGTTAGAAATAAAAACCCAGATGAATGTTATTAACAGCGCAGCGCTGTGACGTGTGTATGAAGGTGTGTAGCATAAACAGAGAAAAGTGTGTGTGTTTATACGAAGCGTGCCTCTCGGTGCGAACGCTCGCTGTCTCTCAGTCTCTGATACACCAACTTATTCTCACTCGCATCATCCGACTCGGACTCTAACTGCACTTCCTCCTTGCCATGCGTGTCACTTCCTGTTGACAGTGCTGGTGTGACTGACAGTGCTGCGGTGGTGGGACACACGTTTAGCGTGGCTAGCGGTGCAGCTATCGTGACAGACAGTGTAGTTACAGTGGTGGTCGGGAAAACGTTAGCGTTCTTTTCTGTGTTTGGAGTTTTAACGTAGAAGTGTGAAGGCCTGTAGAATGTTCCGGGTGGGGGCTCGAGCATCCGCGGTGCTCTGAACGCGATCGGTGCGTCCTTATCGGCCGTGCTACTGTCTCGTCTCAGAGTCCGAAAGGGACGCGTGGTGATGCTGTTTGAACTGATCTGAGGTAAAACACCGCTCTGTGCTTCCGCCGTGGCCGCTTTCGGTCCGTCCAGTTTGCCAGTGTCTGTTTTAGTAGTTTCGGTTTTGGCTCCGCCCACTGCCCCTGAGGGAGGGAGGTTGGCAACGATCATGGCGGTGCGAGGAGTGACATCGTAATGGCGGTACTGTTTGTCCCAGGTGCGTCTCAGGGTGTGCGTGTGGACAAAGGGGCTGCGGTACGGGCGGCTCTCCGCTTTCTCCGCCTCCGGTCTCTCCGCGATGGCCGCGCCCAGATTCTCTCGCTCGGCCAAGTTCCGGTCATTGAGCAGGCGGTCCACGGGTAAACTCACGGGGCGGGACAGGTAGTGGGTTCGCGGTGGGCGGAGCTTCACCGGGGGGATATTTGCATTTGTAACGAGGCGACTGACAGATGATGATGGTCCAACACCATTAACACCATCTGTACTGTCACCTACAGACACACACACACACACACACACACACACACACACACACACACACAGAAAATAATAATAATATTAGTTTATATTATAAATACAACACATGTAATAAAGCACAGCTTAAACTGAGTGAACTCCTGACCGGCTGTGTCCTCTTTCCTCTCATGTCCACTCGCTAAGCCCACGTCCTTCACTTCATCCACCGAGTGTGAGGAGGGAAGCAGAGACGAGTATCTCTTATGGGCTTTAGAGCTCTGCTCTCACACACACACACACACACACACACACACACACACACACACACACACACACACACACACACACACACACAAATAATGCTCACTTTCCTCACCTTATTATGCAGGTCAATGATTATAAACAATAAATAAATAAATAAAAACTATAAATGTAAAATATTTGATGTGATTTATAAAGAATAATTATTACACAGTGGAATAAAAAAAATCTATCTATCTATCTGTCTGTCTGTCTGTCTGTCTGTCTGTCTGTCTGTCACGTTGTGAGACGTGTCAGTGTGTGTGCAGTGTGATGTGTGTTACAGACTGGTGTTAAAGTCATGCAGTGTGGTGATGGTGATGATGATGATGATGATGATGATGATGATGATCTCTCACCTCTTTAATGTCTAGGAGAGACTGTGAGCAGCGGCTGAGTGGTGGGTTCGTGGAGGAGGCGGGGCTTAACTGGACATCAAAAATTTTGTGATGGTGCTGAATGAGCAGCTCCACCATCAGGGCCTGGTAGGGGTAGTCCACGAGGGAGGAGAGGGACACGTCCGAATCCAACTGCCGGGGTTTAATCAGCGTCGGGCCGAAGATGATGCCCAGATTCCTCGTGTCCATTTTATTCTCCTCTGCATGCTCGGATACTCTGACCACACACACACACACACACACACACGCACACGCACACGCACACGCACACACACACACACACACACGCACACACGCATACACACGCACACACACGCATACACACACACACACACATTATTCTAAATACAGTGATATATATACTGTTTATTAGCTATAAATGAGTTAGAAGTAAATTTGTCACTTCAATTCATACAAGTTCAATTCTGACAGAAACATGCCTTTATAGTTTTTTTGTGGTAGTGTTACCTGTACAGGTGAGTGATGAGGAGGTGTAGTGGTGTTACCTGTACAGGTGAGTGATGAGGAGGTGTAGTGGTGTTACCTGTACAGGTGAGTAA
>JAOVVH010000026.1:24916466-24930899 GCA_028566435.1 Scorpiodoras heckelii | reverse complement strand
TTCTTTCCAACCAAGCAGAAGCCACACATTACTGAAAGTCAAGATCCACTGATTAGATCCATTGATTAAAAACAGGTCGAATGAGGTGTAGCTCCTGCTTGGTTGGAAAGAAAACCTGCACCCACACCGGCCCTTTGTGGATTTAGTTTGACACCCCTGTACTATATGATCAAAACTATGTGGTTCTTCCCAAAAATGTGTGCCACATGGTTGGAGTACACACTTGTACAGAATGTCTTTGAGTCCTAAGCCACCCAGACCTCTTCCAGCATGACGACGCACCTGTGCACAAAGCGAGCGCCGTGAAGACACGATGTGTGAAGGTCGGAGTCGAAGATCTCGAGTGTTCCTCACAGATCCCTGACCTCAACCCTACTGAACACCTGCTTCCTCACTACCTGACCCTCACTCATGCTCTTGTAGCTGAATGAACGCAAATCCCCACAGTCCCACTCCAAACTCTAGTGGAAAGCCTTCCCAGAAGACTGGAGCTCATTATAACAGGAAGCAGGGAATAAATCTGGAATGGGATGTTCAACAAGCTCATATGGGTGTCACTAAGTTGCTGCGCACCCTTCACTGGTTTCCTGTAGCAGCTCGCATCAGATATAAAACCCTGATGCTGGCCTACAAAGCAAAAAATGGTCCAGACCCTCCCTACCTGATGGCAATGGTCAAAGCCCGATGCGTACCTAGAGCCTTTCGTGCCTCAAGAATGGCTCGACTTGACCCACCATCATCCAGGACACATGGGAGACATCCAGACTTTCCTCTGTTATGGCACCAAAGTGGTGGAATGAACTCCCCCCTGAGTGTCCGAACAGCCGAGTCACTTCCTGCCTTCAAACGCCAGCTGAAGACACAAATCTATCAAGAGCACTTAAATGAGCACTAACTAAAATCTTTTACTGCACCTACAGCAGCCATTGTATTGGCCATGTATCATCTTCACTGGTTTTGTGTAATTTGGTTTATAGGACTTATCTTGCTTGTGATTTTATTAGGTAGTGTATGACTACTTTCTAGCATTATCATAGCTCAAAGTAGCCTGAATTCAGGTCTACCAGATTTAGCTTTGGATGTTCCACGTTTAAGACTAAACACTTTTGTAAGTCGCTCTGGATAAGAGCGTCTGCTAAGTGCCATAAATGTAAATGTGTGATGGTCAGGTGTCCACATAGTTTTGGCCATGTAGTGTGTTTGGACAATGAAAAAAGAAATTATTTTAGCCGTCTGCCACAGTATCTATATTAGAGTTGAACTTTTTATAGACCTGTATAGACGGTACATTTCAGGGTCCAGCTCTAGTCTTTAAAACAGCAGCCTTCTGCCTGTATAAGGTTCTGTTTTGTACTTGTATAAGGTTACATATAACGTATGTTTGTTTCACATAACACCCGTTCTCCTTTCCTGTCAGAACCCTGTCCGAAGTGTGAGCACCCAAGGGCGTATTTCATGCAGATACAGACCAGATCTGCTGATGAACCCATGACTACGTTCTACAAGTGCTGCAGCCCGCAGTGTGGCCATCGGTGGAGAGACTGAGACTGGCCGTGTGCTGTCCCAGTGGTCCGCCGCTTCCCATCCCCGGTCCTGGATTACGCCATATCCTGCGCTTTTTGTTTGTCTTTCCTGTCCCCCCCCCCACACTCCTGATTTAACTAATTTACCCATTTCTGAGTTCCTAAATTGGTGAGTTAGAGCAGGAAAAACACTAAAATGTACAGGATTCCCGGATCAGGGTTGGGAAAGCTGTCCTATAGACTGATCGGGGATCCTTTACTCTATGAAGAACAACTCTCCACACACACGGAATATATATTTTATATAATGAAATGTACTAAGCTGAAGGCTGCTGTTCTGAAGACGAGGGCAGGAATGATCAAGCTATCGTTTATAAACATACCTTATCTAGCCGTAATCAGGCTCATCTGTCTTCAGTTATTATTATTTTTATTTTAGGATACACACAGTACACATTCAGCTCTTTCTTCATAATTCCTTCATTAATAAACTGTTACAATAACATGACCACTCTGAAGATACAATTATTTTATTATTATTATTATAATTCTCAGAATAATAATTGTACACAGTTTGTTCTTTACATGACAATGCCAGTTCAGAAGATGTATTCTACCACAAACTACTCGGCGTTGTTGATCTAAAGGTCCTGGAACACAAGCTCGACATATATTCAGTCTTTCACAGCAAGAAGCCACTTTGCAAAGCATCGTAGGCCCGTAAGGCTCAAAAAGAAAAGTGGTGTTAAAGGGAGTCGGCTGGAATTCAGATTAGCATGCATATACAGGCTGTTCGTGCTGAACTCTAAATACGCACAGACTGACGGTGATAAAGCACAACAGGTCTTTAAAATAAAACTTGATCCCATTATGATGTCTGACTTCTTGAGGCTTGTAGAGTGCAAAATGAAGGAAGGGATTAAAGCTTCGAACCAGGTGCAAGTTTATGGTTTCTTGCACGAGATGAAAAGGACGGATGAACCCTGCAGGTTGTCACCCTCACGCCACGTCCGCACAACAAATGCTGAGCGCAGAAACGAGGGATGAAACAATGATCTTTTCATTACGGACAAATAATCTGCTTTGAGCTCAGGGGCCAGATGGTGCGCACACACACACACACAGAATACGAGATTACAGAGATGTTGCACAAAGCCAGAGCTTAACGATCACCTTCTTCCTCCAGACGTGCTCTTTCCTAACGATAGCATCAGAGTCAATTATTTAAAGGATCATTAAAAGCCTGTGATTGACTGTACGTTGTGAGCCGCTGAGAACCATTCCCCTAAATTCCCCTTCTGAAATGAATTAAATGCTTAAGAAGAATGTGCACGTTCTCGTCAACAGCACAGAAGCACTTCGCCGTAAAGACGAAGGAGCATCAGGATTATTTCTAACATTCACAGTTCAGTAAGACGGCAGACACAGGAATGGACATTAAACCTTAAACTATATAGTCGCGTGTACGAACCTGGAATATTTCCATCTATATATATATTACAAAGGAGCACTGATGTGGATCTTTTGCATTCATGGTTCCTGACAGCTTAAGAAATATTCATGTAAAATTGCCTACACAAGTGTGAATCATGAAATGCAAACGACCCCCGATTACAAAAACTGTTTCGACTCGAACGTGACTATACGTGAGAATATAAACGCGTTAGTGTTCACGTAGTGCTCCTGCAACTAAAACTGTAATCCTTGGCTACTGGTTTCACAAACACGGATATGAAAATCTTCACATTAGATTCTTAGGATAATTAAACATAACAGAATTAAATAATCACAATGAAAATAATATCGACCCTGAAATGGACTTCAGTCAAATTCATTCTACAGATGAAACTTAACCTAAATTCCTAACATCTCTTCCACGACACTATTAATACAATGTCTCTATTATGCATATAAAATGTATCGCGTCCTCGTCCCTTCTTCTTCGTTTCCTTTTGAAATTCATCTTGTAGCATCACTATCTAAATGCAAGTCGTTTCAATAGTTATATACAGTCATTAGTGGATGAATAGGTAGTTTAAAAAAAACAACAAAAACTAGCCAACGAGGTGGGGCATAAAGTGCAGGGAAAAAGAGATGCATGAAAGGGAGCCGCGAGTGCATCCAGTGTGAGCGCGGTGGGGAGGCGCTGTTAGCATATGCGCTTGTATGTGTAGATGTAGCCCTTGCAGTTGGGGCAAATGTGCGTCACATCCTTGAGTTCGTCGATCAGACACGGGATCAAGCAGCAGCCTAGATCACAGCTGCAAAACAAGAGGAGGACAAAACCAGTCATTTACGGGTCATCGCATGATAGCAGCAATCAGTAAAGGCTCTCTATCATGATGCTGCACTGAGGTTAGCGCAGTCATTTCAGGCTACAACCCTCAGTGAAGGTTTTAACCCGGACAGCCATTACAAGTGCCTAAAAAACCTGCACATTACTCCACCCCTGCACCACAATGTCCCCCCTTAAGGTGTCTGAGAAAGAGAGATGGGATATGCAGAGAGGAAATTAGACAATGATGAGACAAAATATTAGCACCACCTGTCTCATGTGCTCTTAGTCCTCCACGGGCTGCCGAAACAACCCGAACTTGCCGGAATTCATGTAGTCACGGTTCACCCTTGAAATGCTCATGTGTGAAAATCCAAACTTTGCTTCTACCTCTGAAATGCCGTGGCCCATCTCACGAGCTCCAACTATTAAACCGTGTTGAAAATCACAAAATCGTGATAAAGTGCCATTCTCGTGGCGGAAACAGCTCTTGAAGCTTCAATAGATGTCTGTCACATTATATACGCACTAGCAGACGCAACCAGTGACGTGCATAGGTGGTGTTGCTGTGGATTTTGCATACCAGTTTTTCTCGTACTTCGGTACAGATACCGTGGATCGGACGTCTTGTTCCAGATCTTGACCTTGAGCTCAGGTAGCAGGCTGCATTATCCTGCTGAATGAGAGCATCTGGGAACATCATTGCCATGCCGTGTCCATGCACCTGGTACACAACGATGGTTAGGTAGGTGGCATGGTGTCAAACAGACCTCCATGTGACTCCCAAGACCAAGAGCTTCCCAGCATAACATGGCACTCATATCATACTCCCTCCACCAGCTTGTCTTCTTGCCATAAGTGCATTATTTCCCCAGGTGCACGTGGACCCAGTTGTCCAAGTGATCTAAAAGGAAACAGGACTCACAGGACCAAATGACCTTCTTCCACTGCACCAAGGTTCCAATCCTTATATGCCCGCTGTAGGTGCCTTCTATGGTGTACACAGCCCCATACGCAGCAGGGTGCGATATACTGTGTGTTGTGACACTTTCTTTTTCCTATCATTATCATTTCTGTGACTTGTGCCACAGCAGTTCTTCTGTCACGTCAGACCAGACAGGAAAGCCCTCGTTGCCCTCGCACATGAGCCTTGGGTGCCCAACACCCTTTCGACGGTCAGTGGTTTTCCCTTTCACTGTCAGGAGGTACTCAAAACTGCTGACCAGGAACACCCCACAAGCCTTGCTGCTTTGGAGATGATCCGACCCATCTGGCCATAATGACATGGCCCTCATCAAAACAGCTCAGGTCTTCAAACCCACCCATTTCTCTAACATCCAATAAACACGTCAACTAAGAGAACCAACTATTGGATTGCTTTCTAATATATCCCAGACTTTGACGTTGTTACGTCAACGTTCTACACTTTATCTCCAAGTTGGCATAATATCTCATTGGCTAATGCATCAATAAATACATTTTATTCCATGACTTATTTGAGCTTTAGAAGATGACTTAAGGTGACAATGCTACAGAGGGTAAGTATGCTCCTTTAAAAAGAGAACATACCAGGCATTAAATCATACCACTTACCCCACAAAGAAGCAGAACAGACAGAAGAGTGTGTTCATGAGGCCCACTTCATGGCTAATCTGCGTGGTGATGGCCTGCTGGCAGTGTGGGCATACCGTCTGCACTGGTGCTGACTGGAACATCTCACCCTGCAGCACGGTAACCGTAGTAGCGGTGCCTGGCGGCCCGATCACTGTGGCCGTGTGTCCCATAGCAGGGCCAAAGTGGCTGGGTCCTGGAACAAACTGCCCCGGCATGGGTTGGGGGTAGTGTCCAGGAGGAGGGTGGTAGCCAGCTGAGAAAACAAGCAGGTAAAACACTCATGAGGTTTTGCTACTCACTTTGATTTTGGTAGCAGAAACAGTCCGGCTGAAGTACAGTGAAGTGAGTGGCGGCTGAATCACAGGCAAAGATCACGGTGAATACGTGAACAGGTGAAACGGCACTAATTCAAACTAATCATATTAAAAATTGATCACAGAGCCTGAGGACAAGATGATCAGCTGGTCAGCTCTACTCTGCCTGTTTGTGGAGTAACCAAACCAGGCACAGTAAATTACGACAAGAGGGAGAGGCACAGGTTCAAATTTCTCGCCTCCTGATAGAGTGTCAGGCCTGTTGGTATATATTAAACCTTTACATTTGTTGTAGTCAAATCTGAATGGATCCCCTTTATAAAAAAGGAAAGCTAATGAAAATATCAGACAGATATTCATGGATACAATGGATCTTTTAAACACAGGATGCTTCAACAACAGTTGAAAGAAGCTGCGCCACAAGCCTGAAAAAAAAAGCATCACGAAAGAAGAATGCAACAGTTTGGTGACACGCTGACATTTATGGCATTTGGCAGACACCCTTATCCAGAGTGAAGTACATTTATCTAGTTTATACAACTGAGCAGTTGAGGGTTAGGGGTCTTGCTCAAGAGCCCAGCAGTGGCAGCTTGGTGGTGCTGGGATTTGAACTCATGACCTTCCAGTCAGTAGTCCAGTGTCTTAACCACTGAGCTCCCACTGCCCCCAGTTTGGTGATGTCAGTGGGCCACTGGCTTGAGGTGACCAAATATTTAGTGTTATTTAGTTTACGAGTATACCTTTGCTCACCTAAATACTGGGTGTTCTGATACCAAACGTAAATATCAGGAAATGAAAGCTGAAATTCTGACCCATCGTCTTATATTCAAACCCGAATGTCTTCAGAGAAAACGAAAGAATTGGCCTTGGTGTTCCAATACTTTTGGAGGGCACTGTGTATATATACAGGCAGATGCAAAAGTAAAGGAAAGCCATCATAAAGTGTTTTAGTAAGGTGTTGGGCCACCGTGTCCTGCCAGACGAGCTTCAATACACCTTGGCATTGCTTCTACAAGTCTCTGGATCTCTACTAGAGAAATGAACACCTTTCTTCCAAAAGATTTTCCTTCAGCTGGTGTTTTGACAATGGTGGTGGAGAGTGCTGTCTAACTCATCGCTCCAAAATCTCTCATAGATGTTAAGAGACAGGGTTGAGATCTGATGAGTGTGAAGGCCATGGCACATGATTCTCATCATTTTCATACTCATCAAACCATTCAGTGATTATTCACCCTGGTGCCCTGTGGATGGGGGCGGAGTTACACTGGAAGAGACCACACCCATCCGGATAGATATGCTTCATTACAGGATAAAAGTGATCGGTCAGAAGAATGTTGTATTGATTTGCAGTGATGCTTCATTCTAAGGGGAGGCAAACCATGCCAGCAAAATAAATAAACGCCCCCCAAAAGCATAACAGCACCCTAGTTTTTCTTTTAATTTGTCACCTGTCTGGGTAAACACACCTGGCTGACAAACTGATCGTACCAACAAGAAAAAACAACACCCTCACCCGGGACATGTGGAGGTATGAAGCCTGGCTGCATCGTGGCCTCGTAGGGTGGAGGGCCGTACTCTGGAGGCAGCGGCTGTCCATGTGGGGGTCCGCTTGTTACCGGGGCCGAGCCTACGGTACAAATCAACTGAATGACATCCCAGAAAGTAAATGATTCTTAAAATAAATGATCACATTTACAGTCTTTAAGGCTGCAGTATTCAAGGTGTGGGATGTGGGTGAGACAGAAAATACGAAAAAAGATTTTTAACGACTTCACATTTGACACATTTTGTGCCGCAATTTAACAGCGAAACAAAAATATGCCACGAAAAAAAATGGAAGATGTGAAACAGATGTGATTTGGACAGATGCACAGATGCCTGTAAGATGCAGTGATACAGAAAAAGGGAGGGGAGGAGGGTTTAGTTTGTTCATGAGAAAAAGTCTAACAGTACGTGTCTGATTTAACCATCACTAACTAAGCAGATGGTTAACATCAGTTAACAATCCAGTTTATTACGGACACCACAGACAGACAAAAAAATTGACTACGGAAAAAGACCTTAACATTTTACAAATAATTTTGATGGCAATTATAATTAGACGGTGATTTAAAAATGCTGTTTGTTTGTTTTCCTTTCCTGCTACACTCACAAATCATTCATGGTGTCATTCTTAAAGCATAACATTGAGAATGTACACTGAAATACCAGAAAAACTGGTACAGGAACCTATGCAAAATCCACAGCAACACCACCTGTGCACGTCATTGGTTGCGTTCACCAGTGCGTATAAAGCGACAGACATCTATGGAAGCTTCTAGAGCTGTTTCTGCCATGAGAATGGTGAATTATCACGATTTTATGATTTTCAACCCGGTTTAATAGTTGGAGCTCATGAGATGGGTCACAGCAATTCAGAGGTAGAAGCAAAGTTTGGATTTTCACGCATGAGCATTTCAAGGGTGTAACTGTGACTACAAGAATTCAGGCAAAACCTCGGACTTACAACAGCAGTATGGCCGTAAAAAGACTCTTAAGTATCGTTTCACGTGATAGACGTGTAACACTGCCTCAAGTAACATGGGAATTCAATGCTGGGGCCTCAACAAACATCAGCATGAGGACTGTGCAACATTTCCTCCAAGAACCCATGGTGGACCTATCAAGGATTAACTGCTATGCCAGTTTTTCTGGTACTTCAGTCTACTGTTATGTTCCTTACTGTTTATTATACACAACAGAAACAGGGTTAATATTTAAAAAAATGAATAAAAATGCATTAATAAATAAATGACTACACACATAAAATAGGAAATAAATAAACACAATAAAATGCGAGACATTTCACATAATAAAAATGTTATTTTATAAAGATAAAATATTACATACTAAGCAAGTTAAGAATTTACACGAGTTGTCTTAAATTAATTCAGGATAATCAAATCTTATCAAATACCTGTTTATAAGAGCTTATTGAATAATACTGTTGTCTGATGATATCAATAAAATGTGTTTAAAAGGCAAGGGAGTCCTGCATGTCATAGTTTTGGAAATATCTTTGAATTTGAGAACTTAAAATAATGTGCATTTTGTCTCTGGTGTTATGTAATGTGTCATTAACAAGCCAGGCTTCACTCCTGGACTTCTTGGTTTTCTGTTGGCTTTTGCCAACTCTGCAATTCTTCTATAAGGTGATTAAACTGTGATCGAATTCACAAATATGTTCCTAGATGGAATATAATGTAGAAGACAAGATAAATAAAGCTATACCGGAGACTGGAGGCTGTCCGTTCTTTTCCTCTATGAGAGGGGCGTTGGGGCCCCCTGGATACGGCGGAGGGGGGTCGCTGGACATGCTGCTTCTCAGGAACCGGATTCAGCTCACCTATAAACTCTGTAGAATCACAAACAGTAGATTCCTCTCAATCTAAAGCTCCAGCCTTGGGGTAAAATGGGGAGGAGTTTAAATCCACTTAACTACATGATGTGACAAAACAGCTGAGCTGGTTCATGCAAGTTAAAGAAATAAATGCTGTTTTTTTATGAATCCGTAAGTTCAACATGTGAAACAAGAAATTCCATAAACATCCATTCAAAACACACACTCACTTCTAAATGTTGTGTATTTAAAAATCAAGATCTACATTTCTGATTACGTGGTCTGTCCTTACACAGCAAGGTGCTCCCTGTGGTTGTGTAAACACACAGAGCAGGTGTGTATTTGCATCGGTAAACACTGGATTAAGTATCTCCACCAGAAAAATAGTTCCATATCATTTTCTGAAACATTCATTATCTCAACCACTTATTCCTGTCCCCAGGGTCGCAGGAAAGCCGGTGCCCAGCCGGCGGCATAGGGTGCAAGGCAGGATCAACCCTAGACAGGGCGCCAATCCATCGTAGGGCACACACACTCACACACTAGGGGCACTTTAGAGACACCAGTTAACCTGATATGTATGTCTTTGGACTGTGGGAGGAAACCGGAGTACCCAGAGGAAACCCACGCAGAAACGGGGAGGACATGCAGACTCTACACAGAAATGACCCAGACCGCTCCACCCGGGGACTGAACCCGGGACCTTCTTGCTGTGAGGCGACAGCACTACCCACTGCACCACGGTGCCACCCATTTTCTGAAACAATTATATCATATTCCTTTTAGCCTATCAGAAACAAATCTTTGCCAAAACTGAGAAAAACTGAAAAGCTCTGATCACCAAATTGTAGCTAAATTACGCTCTTATTCATATTTTAATAAATAATAAAAAAACTTTCCCTGATGTCAGTGTTAAAACTCCATATAATAACCCAAATTAATGATACTGTCACCCATGAAAGAAGATTCCTACAGCCCTGACTGTAAGGCTAAAATACATGTGATATTTAAAACTATTTTTAAAAAGCATGCAGTGTGGAGGCAGTAAAATATTTTCCTCATAGCACACTCGTTCACACCATTTTCACACGCACTGAACTTGAGTAAGACGTTTAGTAAGACAACATTAAAACGGATGAAGACTGAAGCTTCTAGCTATTGTAAGAACCTTAATGTGACCACAATCAAATTATTTTCTCTCACACGTTATAGCAGCTTGTTTATTTTTCCTATGAGTTTCATTATTTTTCTGTTTTTATATGACAAGAGGAACTCGTCGACAGAGACGCCTCCACCAATATCAAGTCTAATCTTTATTCTTAATAATGAGTATGCCAGAAAAAAGCCTTACATTATAACTTGTCTGTCTTTGTATCATCAGTTCATCTAACTACTTATTTCTGAGATAACAAGAATTTCCTACAGACGGACTAACCAATGTCTAAAACCTTAGCTAGTCAAAAACTGGGCGTAAACATGAAGGGGTAAGAAACTCTGTCTCACACACGAAAGGAACTAAATCCGTTTCAGACATTTGCCCTTGCTGTGACCTCGACCCTGTCTGCTAGTGTTGTGTTAATCGAGACTAGTCATAGTCCTGAGACCACAAATAAAAGAAAATGTGCTTTGGTTTGAAAATCTTTCCATGTGTTCTGCATCATTTCATTTTCATAAACCCCCACCCTCCCCCCTCCAAAAACGACAAAAAAAACAGGATTACGGAAAATAGATGGGTTATTAATTCAGGAGAAATTTCATATCAGTTTAAGGGCAGTGGTAGCCCGTAGGTTAGGATTTCGTTTTGTCAATCAGAAGTTCAGGATTTTGAGACCTGACGTCGGAGCTGCCACCTTTGGGCCCCAGCCCAGTTAATGGGAGGGTTGTGTCAGGAAGGGCATCCAGCATAAAAACCAGTGCCAGATTAAGATGCAGTGACCTCACTCATTCATTCAACCACTAGTCTGAGAGACTGCCACTCGCTCTTGAGATATCGGTACTCGTTCATTCATCCACTTGTTCCTGAGATATCGCCCCTCGTTCATTCAACCACTAGTTCTTTAGAAACCACCACTCATTCTTTAGATATCGCCACTTGCTTATTCAACCATTCATTCTTGAGATACCAGCACTCATTCTTGATATTGCCACTCATTCATTCAACCACTAGTTCTTGAGATATCGTCACTTGTTCATTCAATCACTCGTTTTTGAGATATCGCCACTTGTTCATTCAACCACTAGTTCTTGAGATATCACCACTCGTTCATTCAATCACTCATTTTTGAGATATCACCACTCATTCATTCAACCACTAGTTCTTGAGATACTACCAATCATTTATTCAACCACTAGTTCTTTAAAAACCACCATTCATTCTTTAGATATCGCCACTTGTTCATTCAATCACTTGTTCTTGAGATATCGCCACTCATTCATTCAATCACTCGTTCTTGAGATATCGCCACTCGTTCTTGAGATATTGCCACTCGTTCTTGACATATCACCACTCGTTCTTGAGATATCACCACTCATTTAGTCAATCACTCGTTCTTGAGATATAGCCATTCGTTCATTCAATCGCTCATTCTTGGGATATAGCCATTCGTTCATTCTACCACTTGTTCTTGAGATTCATGAGATATCTAATGAGAATCTCCAACAGAAAACCCAAAAGCATCAAAATATAGGCATAAAAAAATGCAGCTGTTTCTGCAGAAACACAAATCTTTTGGACTGACACTTACACTGGAGACTCCCAGCAAAAATGTTAAACAAATGTCTCCTTACAGAAAACTTTATCATATCAACAATTACAGGTTTCTTTTCTTTTTTTTAATCCATTGATACAGAACAGGAGTCTTTAATCTTATCTGCAGAGGGTTGGCGTGGCTTTCATTCCAACCAAATTTCACTTGTATAATTAGTTTATCTTAGTCTCCAATCACCTATCAATCTGCTCCTAATGTAGCTGTAATGAAAGCCTGCAGCCACACCGGCCCTTCGTGGATAAGACTTAAGATCCCTGATCTCTGAGGATTCAGACCGATTTTGAGAATATGATACAACAGATTTGAGAATATGTTGTATTTTGCTCCTCAGGGTCTTTATTAGTTCACTGAAATAAAAGCCACGTGAACTAATAAACTTTATTAACAGATTAAAAATTCTTTGAAAATATATTTGAAAGTGGAAACATGAGATACTCACAGTCATTCCACACGCAGAGTTTCCTTGGAGAGTTCCTGATATACTGCATAACATGTATGATGGTTACAATTTTGATATGAAAGCGCTTAAGTTATGCGACTGACCACAGCAGCCCTCTAAACTTCTAATGTTCTTACCATTCATCTGTACAACAACCACCCAAAACCTGACTGAGCAGAAAGCTGAGGGATGGGTTTGTTTACAGTAACGTGAGGGAGCAACACTTTAGGGAAGAATGGAAAAATGCCCTGCTAGAAAAAGCTCAAGTATCTTCTACCAAACACTTGGGGAATTTCTGAACAGACCAAATGTTCACTCTGTAGCTCCTACACTCCAACAAGAACTTCTACTTCTGCATGAAATAAAACATCACTTGGAACGCATGGAAAAGTCCCAGATCCAAAACAAGTAGCGCACTTACAGTTAAAAGGTCATCATGTGTGGCATTCTTTTCATTTTTTAGCTTTTCCTCCTATTTTCTCCCCTAATTTGGACACATCCAATAGCAGACACATAGAATGACAGCTACCAATCAGGGAGGGCGAAGGCTATCACACCAAGGCTTCCTCTGAGACGCCAGCCACTGCGTCTTTTTGAGCTGTTGCTCATACAACATCAGGGAGCGATGCAACATGCTCGGAGGAAAGCACTCCCGTCCGCATCTGTATGCCTGAGCTCACGGACACCCCTGACTGGCTAGTGTCACTCTGTTATGGGATCGGGCGTATGCCAGTTTTGCTCTCTGGACACCCGGCTATCGGCGGCTATGGCATCATCTGGATACGAACTCGTGATATTCGGATGACGGGGCGAACGCTTTTCTTTTGCGCCACTCATGAGCCTGCATGTGTATCACAATTCTAACACACACCCAATTCCAGTCCAAGAGAGCCACACACTACTATAAACCCCATGACTCATATATCTGGTCATCATTTCTGCCAAATAAAACAGGAACGTCTACAGATTATGCAGAAGTGAAATGCGATTGGAGGAGTTCTACTATATGGCCAAATGTATGTGAAGCCTCGACCATCACACCCACATGTTCTGGTTGAACCTCCCATTCCAGATTTATTTCCCCTTTCCTATTATACTGGTGCCTTCCATTTGACCTGGGAAGTCAGACCCAGTCTGGAATTTTAACTAGGACGCCCCCTGAAGTCGGATTTCCGACTCTGAAGGTCGAAGGAACCTCACCAACCCCGACTTCGAAATCCAAGATGACTGCTCCGTGCATCAACAGCAGTGAAAGCTGTAGTAAAATACAGTTTATTAGCACTCCTGTCTTATTTGTGCCTCATTAAATCAGTCGTACACCAGTACCGTCCAACTTCGATCCATCATGTTCTCATGGTGTTTGTATGCACAAAATATCATTCAACATGTTATCAAATGGTATTGCTAGCAATGGATAACAATGGATAACCTGGCTAGAACTGGTATTCTGACTTCTTGTACTCGGGGGTGACATCGTTCCCAGCTCCAGATTTCGACTTTTGGGGTAAATGAAACACAGCATAAGGAAAGACTTATGGGAAGGCTTTCCCCTAGAGTTTGATGTGTGTCTGTGGGGGTTTGTGTTCATTCAGCTACAAGACCATTAGTGAGGTCAGGTACTGATATTGGGTGACGAGGCTCCAGTTCCAGTTCCAGTTCATCCCAAAGGTGTTCAGTGGGTTTGAGGTCAGGGCTGTGGTGATCAGGTGTCCACATACTTTTGGCATAACACTTATTATAATAAATTATCATCAGCATTATTTGTAAATTGGTAGATCTGGCACTTCATTCTGGGTTTATGTCTAATGTCTAATGTCTAATGTTAACTAAATCTAACAAACACTGATGGATTTTATTTCACATTAAATGTGCATTTAGAAAAAAAAATTTCTAATTAAATATGTGGAGCTGAATAAGATTTTAATGTTTGCTTTTACCGCTTTAGGCCACCCCTTTCCCGCCCTTGTACACAAAGCTCCACCCCTCGAACATACAGTAGTGAAACTAAAGGACTGTCATGATCATCCCCATCAGCTGATTACATTTTACATTTATGGCATTTAGCAGACGCTCTTATCCAGAGCAACTTACAAAAGTGCTTAGTCATAAACTTGGAATATC
>JAOVVH010000026.1:24876298-24888430 GCA_028566435.1 Scorpiodoras heckelii | reverse complement strand
ACATCACCCACAGTTCATAGATGTTTCATCACATTTATTTCAAAAGTGCCTACAGCATATAAAATGAGTCTGAACAGGTTGTTTATCATGTGAAATACAGCCGAGTGCTGTCTTGTAGAACACAACCAATCAGCTGTCCGCTGTCGATGACGTTGCGGGGCGTTTCAAATAGAGCCGTTTTAGTGACCGAGTTCCCTATGAAGTGCCCTTGGGATTCTGTACCCAATGTATAGTGTAGGGAGCAGATTAGGGATACTTGAGATTGGAATGCAGCCTAAAACGAGTAACGTAACGGTCAGTTTCGGCGCCGCTGGATTGCGTAATTTAACAAATTTTTAATCTGCGTTAAAATTTTTAGTGCCGCTGAATTTTTTTAATCGTGTTTAATTCTTTAATGCATTAATGCGTTCGTTAACGTGTTCGTTAACGCGTTAATTTGACAGCACTAAATTTAACACTTTGGGACGTTGTGCTGTGCCTTCTGTGTTGTGTCTGGAACGTTGTCCCTGAATTTATCTGGCTAAGCTGATGAGTGTGTGGTTCTGCAGTTCCACAGAGGCATTAAAGAGAAGAGTTAGATATCAAACAGTCCAAAAAACAGCACCTAGGCTTTGTGTGTGGTGATAGTGGTTGCTGTCTTGCTGAAATATGTCGTGTGATGTGATGTGATGTGATGTTTGGCTGTGTGCAGAGGACAGGATGCATTCTGAGGGAGAGATCCTACCCGACTGCATCAGCGAGCGCAGCAGCCTGACCAAAGCCGAGAGCGACCCGCCTGGTGAGCAGCGTTTCTAATTCAGCCTACACGAGGGGAAATTTCCATCTGATGCTCTTTTCCTCCTACATGCTTTGTGGGCAGTGTGTAAAACCTGCGTTTGTTTGTTTGTTGGTTTCCCATGTGTGTTTTTTTTCTAGCAGATCACTTTAACTTGCTTTTTGTTATCTAAGCAGTGTAACCTATGTGCTGTATTCTCTTGTTTTCTGTTTCCTACTTTTGTTTGCTTGCGTTCTATTTTTGTTTATTATTTTTACTCCCCCGCCTCCTCCGTGGCCTTGTACTGGGCAGCTCTAGGTCCTGATTCCTGCTCTATCGGTATGGAAGAGTAACTCTGGTATGTAGGCTTTTCTGTCTCCTCCGTCTTCACGTTCTTTTCTGAGCGCTACTGTTACACCGTGATGTCTTCTTTCTGTTTGATGGTGATCTGGATAGCGATTGAATTCATGAGTTTTCTGCCTTTGCAGGTTCGTCAGGCTCCATGGAGAGTTTGATTACTCGGAGCACAAGCTGCTCTAGCCAGCCGCTTCTCTGTCCAATGAGCTCTTTGCACATGGAGGATGAATAACTGGACCTTGATCCCCTTTCTTTCCTCTCCTTCTGGCTCGTCCCCAGCCTCCCTTAATGACATCTTCTGCAGCTCCATTCGCGTAGCCATCAACAGCAAATCCTTTTCGTGTCTAGTCGCTTAAATAGTAACAGTTTGTTTTTGTGTATTTTATTCATCTTTGGTTCAGAGCTGAACTTTGTTTAGTGCATTTTATTTATTTAGAAATGCCAGCATAGCGTACAAGAAGTTGGGGAAGAAAAGGAATATAAGATGTATTATTGTCGCCTGGTAGCTTTGAGTCATTATTGGAAGAAATATTAAAATACTCAGAGTATTACTGCAGATACAACACTAACTCCATACGGCTCATGTTTAAAGCACAACTTATATACTATTAAATCTTCAACACTTTTTTTCATGACTAATGAAAGTGGTGTTTTGTCTATGATATAGAGAGATTATTAAAGATATTTGTGTATAATACAGATAACTCTGTAACTCACAGAATTTGAAATGAAGTCATGTTTTATAGCAAAGTGTTGAGCGAAGTCTCGAGTCTTTCCGTTGTCCTGAGTGATGGAGGGAGTCTCCAGAACCTGATCTTCTTTAAGATATGCATATTTAGTGTACAGACTTTTTCTTTCCACATGACCAAATGTATCATTTTATTTTATGTGTATTTGCATCTATTCTGTAAGAATGAAGTTATTACACTATGTTTTATGAAGTATATAGTCATTCCTTTAACATATCCTCTCGTGAAGGAGAAACGCGTTCATCCTGTGTGCATTAAGCCACGTGACATTCTGAGCACTCTAGACGAGATATACGTCACGAGATATATAACTCGCTGCTCTGAACATTTCATCCTTTTACTCTCGACATGACTTCATTCCATGTCCTCCAGTCCAACGCACCACGATATGCAACGTCATGCAGATGCTTTGTAAATGCAGCATTATGCATAGAGGTCTATGTGCCTTTAAAAACAAGTCTGGCTACTTAGTGCTCCAAGCTGTTCGGTTCTTGTGCTTAACACCACATTTGGACTTGGCTTGAAACTGTGTATCCTTTCAACTTTTCAGCACACAACCATGCGGTGAAACGCATCCTAATCTGGTGTTATCGTTTCTATCAATATCAAGTATTTCTAAAATGGTTTACCAGTGTTTTATGATTAATTAAACAGCCACAATATTAGTTTTATTCATTAACACTTGTTTGATTTGTGTGTATGTGTGTGTGTGTGTGTGTGTGTGTGTGTATGCGCACATGTGAAGACTATTCTGTGTGATCTGAAGTGTCACTATGAATGGATTCATAATGAACACATCGTCGATTTTCTCTGTAAACAGATGATTAAAGTGCATATGAAATATTGCTTTATATTAAGCTCAGAGGAAGCTCTGCATGACGTGTAAATAAAGATGATGTATTTAACACTATCTCTGTCAACTGCGTGCGTCTCTCCGTCTGATCGTGTGCCATTTCGACCTGATGATCCACTGTGCCTTCTCATTTCTCCTTGTCATCTTATTGGCCTGGTGTCCAGGATGTTAACAGCGGGTCAGCTATAGTTCTGAAGCTCAACATTAACATTATGCAGTGTATTACAAAGTGCATGTGAATTACCAATGAAATGAATTCTTCAGTAATTATACTTCTTGGCAATTTTAATGCATAAATGCTAGGATTCAATTCTGGCTAGATTGAGAAAACGGTGACCACTATAACATAAAGCAAACAGATTTATTTTTTAATCCAGAATGAAGTGTGTAATTTGAATTCACTTATTAAATAAGCTGTTTTATTTTAGAGAAAACTGCACACAGCAATATACACGCACTGACCGATTTACCTACAGTATACACTGAGGTACCAGAAAAACTAGTACTGGAGCTTATGCAAAATCCATATAAAGTGATAAACATCTATGGAAGCTTCTAGAGCTGTTTCCACCGTGAGAATGACAAGTTATCACGATTTTGTGATTTTCAAATCGGTTTAATAGTCGAAGCTCGTGAGATGGGTCGTAGCATTTCTGAGGCAGAGGTAAATTTTGGATTTTCACAAATGAACATTTCAAGGGTGACCGTGACTACAAGAACTCCGGCAAAACCTTGAACTTACGACAACAGTGTGGCTGTAAAAAGACTCTGGGTGAACGTGAGCAACGTCGGCTGGCAAGAATCGTTTCACGTGATAGGCGTGTAACTGCCTCAAGTAACATCGTAATTCAATGCTGGGGCCTCAACAAACATCAGCGTGAGGACTGTGCAACGTTCCCACCAAGATCCTGTGAGGGAGCGACCAAGTATTAACTGCTATACCAGTTTTTCTGGTTCGTCAGTGTATACCTGCTCATTCAGCAATAGAAGACGGAGGAAAAGACTGAAACAACATTTTTCTGAACTTCAGCTGACCAGTTTCCTGTTTTTTTCTGTTTCCTGTTCCTGATGTGATCTCCTTCTGTTGTAACTCAGCCGTCTCAAGGTTTATCATGTTCTGAGATGCTTTTCTGTTCAGTCACTAGATATTTTTTTTTTGTCTGTTGTCTGTACTGTCGTAGATTCAGTACTTAGTGTTTACTCCAAGGTCTCCTACTGTACTGAAGTTTGAGTGGTTCCTCACTTGTAATTTGTTTTTGATAAAAGCATCTGCCAAATGAGTACATGCAAATGTTGATGTGAATATGGAAGCCTTTGACCCGTATGTGCATGATTTTGTGCGTTGTGCTGCTATCATGTAATGATTGATAGTGTAATTGTATGAATGTGCAGGTATGCAGGTGTCCTGAAGCACACTGAAATCATTTCACCCCATTATCCTTTATGCTCTTAAATTAAGCTCTCATTACTTTACACCATGATTTGCGTCCTTAGTGGTGGAAAATAACCAACTATATTTACTCAGTCACTGTACAGAATTTCAGTACAATTTTGAGGTCATTGTTTGTTTCCATTATATGCTCCTTTACACTTCCAATTCACTACATTTCAGATAAAAAATATTCTACTTTATACTCCAATGGCTTTATATGACCACTTTAGTTACTAGTCACTTTTAAAATGAAGATTTTACACAATGGACAACAAAACAAGCTTGTAAATTAAAACGCATAGTTAAAGATTAAGCCAGTGGTTTCCAAATGTTTCGGCTTCTGACGTCTTACAGAAAAGCAGCATGTACGTAATCGGGTCACATTTCCGACATTTATGAGTTTGTGAACAGCTCCACCAAATAGTGATTTGTTTTCCCTCTAAACATCTCACATGGTTTCATTTCAGTAAATATTCAAATGATCCAATACCTCAATAAAAATGAAAAGAGTAGAGAAAAACTCCAAACAGATTTGTGTATCAGAAATGTTTTTTCTTCTCTTCTCTCACTTTATCACAATGAAAATATCTTGAATAAAGTCAAATTTATGCAGTTTCCTATAAGAATACATTAAATGTAGGATTATTAACATTTCTATACATTTTTATGCATTTCAAGTAAGACATTGTCTTTTTTTTATCACAGAAAAAATATTTCAAATTTGAAGCTTGAAATGAATAAAAATGTCTAGAAATAATTTTAATAATCTTATATTTATGTATGTAATCTTATCATTGGAAATACTAGAGCAATGTAACTATAGTTAGAATAAATACACTTGCTAAGATTGTTTTTACACCAGTGAGAATTTTTTTAGAAATGAGAAACTGCCTTTCAAAAAAATAGATGACTCTTAAAAACAATGATATGTGATTCTGAAACAGAACTGGTTAGCAGGTTGGCTTTTACAAAAGCCAGGTGTCAGAGTAAGTGCTTTTACTTAGCTGCTTCTCTAACCTTCTTTGCATTATAGAAATCTCCCTCAAGCTACTTATATCACTGTACATGTGTGCAGGACTCCACCAGCAGTGACCTTCTGGCCTAAACTACTCAGGCTGGAAGTTCTCTACTCAACTAATCCAACCAATTCAATCATTATCTATTAATACAGTTATGTGCAAAATAATAGCAGTGTGTTTAAAACCACTGAGAAAAAGCTCAATCCTCATAATAGCAACTTTTCCATGTACACAAAGGCACTGGGAGCACTGTACATTCAACTCCAAATGAATACATGAACAAAATATCAATTTTTAAACTGAACATGAAGAAAAAAGAATAAGAGGCTGTTCAAAAAATAGCAGTGTCTGCATTTTCATTTACAAACTCGAATATTTACAGTATAAACTGAAATTTGTATACAGATTTAACTTTTCTGTTAATCACTGAACTAATATTTAGTTGTATAACCTTTATTTCTGATAAATGCTTTACATCTGTGTGACATGGAGTCAACTAACATCTGACACCTGCGAACAGATTTTCCAGCCCAAGCTGACTGGACTACATTCCACAGTTCTTCTGCATTCTTGGGTTTTGCATCAAAAACAGCATTTTTGATTTGACTTCACAAATTCTCAATCGGATTGAGGTCTGGGGATTGGGCTGGCCATTTCATAACATCAATCTTGTTGGTCTGGAACCAGTATTTCGCCCGCTTGCTGGTGTTTTTGGGGTCGCTGTCCTGCTGAAACACCCATTTCACTGGCATTTCTTTTTCAGCATAAGGCAACATGACCTCTTCCAGTATTCTGATGTATTCAGCCTGGTCCATGGTGCTTGGTATGTGATAAATGGGTCCGACTCTAAAGTATGAGAAACATCCCCAAACCAGTCTGCTTGCATCTCAATGTTGTACAGTGTTCACAGTGTACTGTGGATTGAATTCAGTGTTTATGGCTCGTCTCACAAACTGTCTGTGGCCTTTAGACCCAATAAGAACAATCGTGCTCTCATTTTTCCACAGAATGTTGCGCCACTTCTCTTTAGACCAGTCAGTGTGTTCTTATAGCAAATAAAACAAATAGTTTGGCTACACTTTTACTCACTGAGCAAGGGCTAAAACCAGCAGGTAAAACATTTGCTTCCCTCCTTGAAATAAGGGCTGTAATTGACACCTGTTTCTTCACAGAATGAATGACCTCTGCTAACTGCTGGTTTAAAGTACTTAGGTACAAAGCCAATGCTAAGTGAAGAATTCATTATTTTTCGAAGAGGTTCGATCATTTCTGGTACTGTCTGTTTGAAGAATCTTGTAGGTAAAGGATCTAATACACAAGTTGATGATTTTGATGAGGAGATTTGTGAAATCAGTTCAGTCTCTTGAAGGGGGAATAAAACTATCAAACAGCTGATCTGATATGAATATACTGTCATCTAGCTTTAAGTTTGTATCTTGTCACTGAAAAAATCTGTGAAGTCATCACTACTACATAATGATGGTGTGCATGCTTCTGTGGTGGTCTTATTCCTAGTTAATTTTGCTACAGTATTAAATAAGAATCTAGGATTATTTTTATTATTTTCTATTAGAGTGCAGAGATATGTTGATCTAGAAGCACTAAAAGCTTTTCTATAGCTCAAGAGACTCTCCTTCCAGGCTGTCTGAAATACTACCAGTTTAGTTTGGCACCATTTACGTTCTAATTTGCGAATGGTCTGTTTTAGGGTGCGAATGTGATCGTCATACCAGGGTGCTAGTTTTTTCTCTCGAATTATTTTCCTTTTAAGAGGAGCTACAATATCCAGAGTGTAGCGAAATGTTGACTCTAATTATTCAGTCACTAGATCAAGTTCTGTGAGGTTAGACGGTGAACCAATCAGACTAGATAATTCTGGGAGATTATCGATAAAACTATGTGCACTAGCTGACGTGAATGTACGTTTGATACTGTAGTGTGGCAAACAACATATGTTCTCACTAGGACAAATTTTAAATGAGATGAGATAATGATCCCAGATAGTTTCACACTGTGGAAGTGTAACTACATGTTCTATATTTAATCCGAATGTTAATATTAGGTCAAGTGTGTGACCACCATTGTGAGTGGGTCCTATTACATTCTGATTTACTCCTTCTGAGTCTAAAATGGACACAAAATGGAGTCAAATGCTGTTCTCAGAGGGTCTTGTGGATCATGAACACGAATATGAAAATCTCCAACAATTAATACTTTGTCTAACGAAACTACAAGGTCCGAGCTGAAATCCACAAATTCAGAAAGAAATTCTGTAAATAATAATTAGAGGAATTGACTGTATTGACTTATTTTTTGCAGTTACGCATGTTATGTTAGTGAAGAGAACTTCAAATGCATTGACTTCATGTCCATGATTTAGTGAGAAGCTTAGATTATCATTATAAATAACTGCAATGCCTCCTCCTCTGCCAGTTAGACGAGGCTGATGTATGTAACTATATCCCGGAGGACTAACCTCATTTAATGCTACATATTCATTTGGTTTAATCCATGTTTCTGTTAGACACAGTACATTAAACTCCTGGTCAAGTTAACAATAAGCACTTTAGATGCAAGAGACCTAATATTTAACAATCCTACTTTCAGATCAAAGGTGCTGCTATTGTATTCAGTATGATGAATTTTTATGTTAATTAGGTTACTAAGACAAACTTTCTGAGAATTTCTACATTTTTGGTTAGCTTGGGAACAGACACAGTCTCAATATGGTGGAACCTAAGTGACGACTCAGTGCAACTAGAAGATGGTTGGTTTAGCCTGTTATCTAGCCCTGCGCTTAAGCTATGAGCGATGCTGCAAGAAATGAGACCAGCACCTTCCGATGTGGGATGAATACTGTCCAGACCTAACAGGGCCTTACCCTCAAAACTGCTCCAATTATCTATAAAGCCCACGTCGTTTTCGGAGCACCACCTGGACATCCAGCAGTTCAGCAACCATGACCTGCTGTAAGCTACATCGCCACACCGCATTAGGATGGGCCAGAGCATATTACGGCATTGGACACCTCTATAATACTACTCTTAGTAACCTCAGACTGACGAAGGCATATATCATTAGCTCCTATGTCAAATAATATGCTAGAAAACTTGTGCTGACCTGAGACACTTTTAGTTTATCCAACTCACTGTATGCCTGATCCATATATTTACACTTCCATAATTCAGTTCACGTCATCATATTATGGTTTTTCCATGTCTGTAGTCAAAACATAATTTTAACCTGTTTAGATTATAAATATGACTTTATAAACCAAGTGAAGAGAAACTAGTCCATCTGGGAGTGCAAGAAACCTGTGTACAAACCCTGTTTCCAGAAAAGTTGGGACACTTTCTAAAAATACAATAAAAAGCTAAAAACCGCAATTTGTTAAATTGCTTGAACGTTTATTTAACAGATAAAATTACAAAGAAAACATTTTCAGTCTTTTCACTGACAAACCTAACTGTATTTTGGGTCATGGTTCACCACTTTGTGTCAAAATTCATGAGAGAATTGTCATTGAGTTCAAATACAATGTTTCTCAGTTCAACATTGCAAAGTATTTAGGTCTTTCACCATCTACAGTTCATAATATCATGAAAAGATTCAGGGAGTCAGGGGAAATCTAGGTGTGTAAAGGCCAAGGGCGGAAACCTGTGATGAATGTGTGTGATCATTGAGCCCTCGGGCGGAACTGTTTGAAAATCCGTCATGGTACCGTGATGGACATAGTCACATGGGCTTGGGAGTACTGTGGAAAATCATCGTCACTTAAAACAGTCCACCACTGCATCAAGAAATGCAACCTGAAACAGTATTATACAAAGAGGAAGTCATATATTAATTTTGTGTAGAAACACTGGTGAGTTCTCTGGGCCTGAAGTCAACATTTTTTCCCAGGAGCTCCATGTGTATTTCAGCAGGACAATGCCAGGTCTCATTCTGCATGAGTTACAACAGTGTGACTTGACAGGCCTGCCTGCAGTCCAGATCTGTCTCCTATTGAAAATGTATGGAGTATCATGAAGAGGAGAATCAGACAACAGTGACCACAGACTGTTGAGCAGCTCAAGTCTTGGACACAGCAAGAATGGGTAAAAATTCCAAAAATCATTAAAAGAGATGGTGATGTGACCCAGTGGTAAACATGCCTCTGTAATAACTTCTTCTGAGCATGTTGCAGGCATCAATTTCGAAATTTGTTCATATTTGACAAGTAGAATTAAGGTCATCATTGAAAACACTAAAAGTCTCTTCTTTGTCTTTTTATCTGTTAAATGAAGGTTCAAGTAAATTAACAAATTTCAGATTTCAATTTTTATTGCATTTTTAGAAAGTGTCCTAACGTTTCTGGAAATGGGGTTTGTACTTATGTACTTCCTTGTTGCTTCCTGGCAAGTTTCTTTACCTGGCTGCCTCGTTTTGAGGTTAATCATGTTACAGAGACAGTTCAGCTGCATTAGCTCCAAGAAATAGAGCTCACCTGACACCCACAGCTTTTAAGACTCACGTGTACTCATGTCTATCCATTCCTCTTTAGAGAACATCATTTAATGCGATCAGGACTGGGGTTAGGAGAAGGCATAGTGAGAGAAGCAGGGGTGGGTGACGTGGGAGGCTCAAGAGAAGGAAAAAGTTAGAGAGTGTTAGAGCAGACAGAGAGTCTTACAAGGAGACACACTGATGGAAAAAGTGGAACAGAAGGAGTGTATCATAATGACCCAGCAGCTGAGCTCTTCACCCTTCCTGAAGGCTTTTTACCTAAAGATGCCCCTGACTGTATCTAGACCTGTCTGCCAGCGACGCCACACGCTTCCCGCCAGCGAGTTCCGCAACCTCACGCCACAGGACGCCATCAGTGTGTTCGAGATCGAGAGAGAAGGTAAGAATCAGCAGAAGCAGAAGGCTGTTAGGGCAAATAGAAAAACAGAAGGTGACTTACAGTGTTTGTACGTTAGGTAACTTCTTGTCACGTTTCAATTAAATGATTTCTACTCTTTATCCCATTTTACAACCAGATTAAAAAAACACAAAATAATCTGTCAGAAATTTTTTTTTTAGTTTTATTTACCTATGAAACTTTCAGATTATTTGAAGTTCAGATAAATCTGAATCTTATTATTTGTATATATTGCTGATTATGACACTACAATGAAACATAATATACAGTATATATTTATAGTTAGTAGATATATATTTTTGCAGCATTATATTCAGGTTTCCAACAGAGTTCAGAGCCTGGATGGAATAACAGACCACATCACTGTACATGTCTTGCTCAGTGGTGAACACCAATAGGATAATAAGTGGCAGGTTAATTTGATTGCAGGCAGACACTTGAACTCTGATTTGGGGATAATCTGTTGTTTATGCTAGCGTATGAAAGCAGGATCATCTTTCTGATCCTCGGTGACTGAATCTCCTTCATCGTGTCTGTTTAGCTTTCATCTCAGTGTCTGGAGAGTGTCCACTCACACTGGACGAGGTGCTGAACTTCTTAGGTCAATGTCCCGAGCTCTCCATGGGCTGGTTTGAGGAAGGGCAGCTGCTGGGCTTCATTATTGGATCAGGCTGGGACAAGGAAAAACTTGCACAGGTAATGTACAGTATACATACATACAGTATGTATCAGTAAACAGTGCTCCTGTATTAATCGTATTAACTGCTGGATGACTGGACAGACCGATAGACAGATTGAATGAATCAAAATTCCAGTGCATTCGTTAAAACCATGGGGCAATTTAGCATAGCAGAGCCAAGTATCAGCATGTCTTAGGGATGTCCGATGAAACCAGAAAACCCTGAGGAAACCCATGCAAACACAAGGAGAACACGCAGCCCACTGTGCCACCGTGACGCCTAGATTGCAGTTAGTCTTGGCACTTCATTACAGAGCCTGTGGAGGCTATGGGCACAAAAAGTCTTATAATGAATCTGCTCTGTACTACTTAAGAAGATTCAGAAAGGCTAATGGTGTCTCAGTAGGGATAGACAAGTTCACAACGGCTCAGCTTAATTTGAAGTCACTTCGGATAAAAGCGTCTGCCGAATGGATTAATGTTTTAAAACTAACAGGCTAAAAAACCGTGCATTTGACGTGCAAACCACAGGGTCTGCTGTCCATCGTTCTTCTGCTTTAATGAACTCTTATTAATGACATTAAACCAAAATGGATAATCAGTTGTCATGTATTCCATATGCATCCACCTTTATTTCCTGCATTTGATACGTCTGTGTATTTGAATAGGAAGCTCTGACACGTCACGTGCCCAACACTTCTACAGTTCACATCCACGTGCTGTCTGTCCACCGACACTGTCGCCAGCAAGGCAAAGGCTCCATTCTGCTGTGGCGTTACCTGCAGTATCTACGCTGCCTTCCAGGCCTGCGCCGAACCCTGCTCGTTTGTGAGAAGTTTCTCGTCCCTTTCTACGAGAAGGCTGGCTTTAAGGAGAAAGGGCCCTCAGCTATCACAGTGGGAGCTCTGCGCTTCAGAGAGATGGAATATACGCTAGCAGGGCTGGCCTACGCACGGCGTAAGAGCAATTGCTGATTGTCTGTGATCACAGCTGGTATGTGGTTTTTACAGTAAAGGACACCAGGACTTAGATTCTAGGCAGCAACTGAAGGCTCAGGAAAGAAAACTCCAACCAGCATCACCCTAATGAGTGCTACCAAAACCAGAGACTGAAATCATTTCAAACTGCACATATATAAATATATGAAGGTTAAATAAAATGGTGCAATTTGTGTAACTATTTACAGATAGTTCTGTGTGCACGGCATTGGTTGGGTGTACTCGTACTGAATTGTCCATAAGTCAGGTAATATCTTTTAATTGACTAAAGGTGCATTCACACCAGTGAGTGACAAAGTGACTGTTCATTTTCTACAGGGGTTAGACAATGAAACTGAAACACCTGTCATTTTAGTGTGGGAGGTTTCATGGCTAAATTGGACCAGCC
>JAOVVH010000026.1:24853647-24867528 GCA_028566435.1 Scorpiodoras heckelii | reverse complement strand
GGCCCTACACCATACTAATAAATTATTGTGGTCTAAAACCAGGTGTTTCAGTTTCATTGACCAACCCCTGTATATGTGTGTGTGTGTGTGTGTGTGTGTGTGTGTGTGTGTATACAGAGCGTGTGGTGGCTCTCACCTTCCTTTTGTTCCAATACAGCACGGCCGGCCAGTGATCGTACAGTCCATGTGGGGCAGGTTAGTGTGATTGCCAGTACTGTACCTGGTGCAAACCTAAAGCAAACAGCACAGAGCTTTAGAATCCCCTGACACCCAAGTCCTCATAATTTCATCATCTACACCTAATACCACACAGGCTCATAAACCAACACTATTCTAAACCCCATTCATTTTATAAACAACATCCATCTCAATCATTACAGCAGCTTATAACCACCAACACTGTAAAACCCTGTAATTTAATACCCACATCCAATAACACAGTAAGCTGTAAGCAACTGTCACTAAGCCTTTACATCAGCTGTGCTGTCACACTTACCGGCCACTTGGTGATATCATCAGGCCACTCGTGAGGTGCTACTGAAGCCGGCTCCTGACATATCCTGCCCAACAGAATCATCCAGAACATATTTACAATAATGTGTAAACTATACGGGTGCAAGTATTTGCTGGGAGAGACACTTATCTCACCTGGGGTCCTGATGGCACACAGAGCCATAATTGCGGGGTTGGTTGTCCAGCAGTGGAGTGCTGCGATGATTGGGCCACTTCACCCACTCGGCCAGGGTGCTCTAAGAAAAAGGACGAGAGAAAAGTGTGCTTGATTTATAAAACATCCCTATGCTAACTGTGCAGTAATTCTTCATTACGCATCACAACGGTCCCAGACACTAATCACAATAGCATACTAACATAATCATGAATTCTTCCCCTAGTGCTTGATTTATTCCCTGGGCTTTGGGAGAAGTCTCCATATGTTCTTGTATGTTCATGAGTGCTCCATCCAAAGCCCAGACCTGAACCCCAGAGAACACATGTGGAGAGAGCTGAAGATGGCAATTCACAGATGTTCTTCAGAGGATCTTCCAAGGAGAATGTGAGACACTGCCAACGTCCAGGTGAACAAAGCTTGTAGAGACTAACCCAAGAAGACTGGAAGATATGACTGCTGCCAGAGTACTGAATAAAGGGTCTGTGTACTTGGTTGGTCATTATGGGTTATTGTGTGTAGACTGATGTGAAGTGAAGGAGTCTGCATGCTTCCTGAACCCACTGTACGTTCTTGTCACAGACATTAAATTTTTGTTCTAACGCTGATGGAACTCACCGAACACTCCTCCTCAGACGTCTGCAGGCAGCCCGAGCGGTCGTTGCGTACACAGCAGGCAGAGTTGCGCTCAGTCTCACGTTTCTTCTGGATTTGTTCGTGTACCTCCTGATCCTGTCGCATACAGGGTGAGAATTTGGCTCCCAGATGGATCAGAGCCTCCTGGTGGTGTTAAGGTGAAGAGCCATGATGACAAAAACTCAAAAACATCCAGTATTTTTAATAAAACGTCTCAAATCTTACATGTGTGCAGTGACAGTAAACATACCGAACTTGGTCCAATCCAAAAGTTCTCTTGCTGCACGTACTTGACGTTCTCATAGACGCCTTTGTTTCTTAAAACCTTAGCAAACAAAAATGAGGACAATGTCATTATTTTGTAGCACAATACCATGATGTTGGCCTGAAACACTGAGAAAATGGCTGCACTCACAGAATCAACCGTCTCGTGCTGAGAGAAACCCACGGGTGCTATGCCATAAATACACACAGCCAGAATAGTAATGAGTAGGTGGACAAACGTGATCCAGTAGGTAAAGAAAGGCCTGTAAAACAACCCAGATTTTTCTCATGTTCTCTTGTCAAAAGCATGAAGAAAATATCAAAATATATGAAGATAGAAAACTAATGACCGCTAATGTCACCTGGCTAAGACTCGAACACAAAGACGTACCTGTGATCATCCATATCCTCTATCTGCCTTTTTACGTAGCTGTCTATGCGTTTGCGGTACGTCCGATTGGTCAGCTTGCCCACCATGCCAAGCCCGTATGGCCGTTTCTCTCGTGCGAAGAGCTTCTTGACTGGCACAACAATCCGTTGCCCTCGCCTCTGCCCGCTTACGCTGACCACTTCCTGTTTCAGCCGGATTTTGGGTGGTGCAGGGGCTCCCTCCTTGGCCTTTCTCCAGCCTCTCTCTAGAGGTCTATTACAGCGTAGAAGAAAATACATTATTACATTATTACTTGGCACAAAAACTAACTAAAAGACATTTTCCCCTGGATTAAGGTACAGCTACGAGCAAGTTCCTCTGACTGGATTCTCAGCCACGCCCCAAATTCAGTACAGGATTCCGATTGGACAGTGATTACATTTCAACGTGGCACGATTTCCTCACTGCTCCTTGATGAAATACAATCACATGCTCGGCATTTTGTTTTGGTACGTTCACAGAGCCTCACAGAAGAGTACAAAGAAGTTGAGCTGATTGTATTTTAAGGTGGTTTGTGTTCAATTCTGAGACGAATTCAGCATTTCATTCTTTAAATGCAAATCCACACACATTGTTTTTCTGTTATGAGTTTGAGCGGCATTAAATCAGTGTAACGGATCTTTTACTTTTCATTTTGGCATGTTTTCCCGAATGTCAGTGTTTAAACGTAATCTTATGCATTGCATTGCTTTTCAGTGAGGTGCTTTTGTCTGAAGAACCTCACGGTGGAAAGCAACACAGTTGTGCCTTGATTATACTTCGAGGTGTATTATATTTAGTTATGACACAAATTCAGCATGTCGTTTTGATCCTCGTGTACTGTTTATCAGTAAAGAGGTCAAGCGATGTGTAAAACAATGTAATAATGCTTTTGTTTTTCATTGTGGCACGTATTCCGCATGTTACTACGGTAAATCAATGTATTGCGTGCACTGCATTTCACATTTTGGCACTGTGGTGATTGCTTTTCAGTGTGGCACGAATTACTCCTCATAAAAAAAAGTTAACGATGCCGGAGTGTTAAAATGAATCGTGAATCATTAGGCTAATAAAATCTGAATCCTTTGAGTCACAGTTTGTTTCATTTGCACCATGCAGACTCACAGCATCAGATGACTCCTCTCTAGTTCATTCTTGTCCAGCGCGCTGCCCGTCAGCTCGGATTCGTCCAGCTGCTTGCTGTCCACGTCCTTGGTGGTAGAGTCGGATGGAGACTCAAACACCTCGTCGTGAAATGTTGACATCTCCTCCTGCATCAGTCCATCCTGAACAAAAAGACACAGCAGGCGTAAGTAGAAATGAACTCTACATGAAACTCTATGTATGGCCAGTTGAAAGTAGGTCATCAGTTAAAGACATTTCACTTAACTTTGTGTATAACATTTAATGTTAACCATCCGTCCATCCAAAATGCTACCAAAAATCCAATGTTTTTACAAACTGCACATTAAAAATGGGTATATTTTGGACATATTCCCAAAAACATATGACTGGTACTTCAGTTCCTGTGCGTGAGATTAAGTAGAATAGCTAACACAAGCATATTACTAACTTGTGATCTCTACAGGATAAGACACTAAATAAATACACCACTGATGGTAGCCACAAGAGGGTAATGAGGAGAATCACTCCGACAGGGTTTTAATGATTTCTGACTCACTCTTGCAAAGAAGGATGTGTCCAACTCATCAGGAAAGTCCACGACGTCCTCTTCAATGAAGCTTGCCCTCGCGAAGCTGCGTCTGTGAACCCGCCGCAGGGTGCTTTCTTTAAACGAGCGTCCCTGAAAATTACACGCAGGATTCAAAGTATAAGTATGTCCTGGGCTTTATCTCACGTGCAATTATTTCTAATGGACATTTCTATTTCTATATTGTGAAGAATACATATTTTTAGACACAGCAACCCTGACCAGGATCATCACTGAAGATTTATTAGTGCATAAATGAATGCATGAGTGAAGACTTTGCTGTGCTAGCTTAGGTGTAAACAGAAAATCATTGCATACTACACAGTACTGTGCAATAGTCTTAGCCACCCTATTGTTTTTAGTTTTTTTGAGTTCTGCATTATTGAGTCAGTATAAAAAGATTTTCAGCAACAAAAGAAACACATTACATAACAGAACACCACTTTTCAACAAAAAACAAGAGCTGTGGCAGATTCTCCAAGACTCTCAGTAAAACTTACCAGCAAATTACTGTACAGTATGATGCAGAAGTCTTAGACACATGCAAAGACTCGCTGTAAAGCAAAGACGCCTTCGATGTTATAATAATGAAGATATTTCTACAGAAAACACTATAAAGTGCAGTAAACAGTAATAAACTTAAGGAAGACAATATCTGGTGTGTCTTCTTCTTAAAAAGTGTTCCCAGGTACAATGTGTGCAGTTTTATAAGGAAATGAGCTTTTAAGTTTTTACTTAGTGTCTTGGAGAATCTGCCACAGCTCTTCTGGAGATTTTGACTGTCACACTTACTTTTTTTGTTGTTGCATGTAAAACCCAGCAACCTTCATTATTGTTTCTGTCTGAAAAGTGGTCTGTTATGTAACGTGTTGCTTTCGTTACTGACATGCAAACACTTTTGCGTAACATTTATTTTTTTGGTGGAGAAGAAAATCTACCCTAACTGCAGATGCACATTAGCAGGTGCTTCGTTCTGAGATATTTCAAGCCACTGCAACTTTTTAAAAGACTGTTCATGCTACATCACGTGACATCTAAACACACAAAACACATACATGTGGATGTCAGAACTACATCATTTTCGGCCTCATTCATCTTTGGTTAGCAAGACGTATATGCTGTATATCTCACTTAAAGATAAGTTTGCTTACGGTTCATGCTGCGAACAATCATGTTAATTTAACGCCACTTGCTGAACTGCTGAAATTCCCAATTCCGAAATGGAGTGTCTTTTTTTTCCTAGTCAGAAATTACAAGTTAGAAGTTTAGTCAAACACAGCATCCGAAGGCCGTCACTCCCACCCACAGACTAGGACCGTGCTCTATTATCGATTCCTGAGATATAATCACTATTTGCCAATAATTTTGCACAGTACAGTTTAGCTCATGTCGTAATAGTACAGGCTGCCTCTTCATACTGCTGTTTTTCATATCACTAAGCATTCTATTGTCTCTGAAGTCACTCTCCTGTGTTAAGTTTATACAACTGATCTTGCTAGCGCACCTTGACAAGGGCAGCTGCTGCCCTGAAGCTCATCTTGGCCACGGACTCGCGCTTGCGTCTGCGAGGTATCCGGTTGAGTCCGGATCGGGAGCTGGTGAAGGAGCAGAGAGAGGTGGCACCAGGTGTGATGGGCGTATGCGGCACACTGTATCCGTCCACTTCCTCCACATTGCGGAAGGCCCGACCACGTGCCAATGGGTCCACGATCTGTGCAGAACGCAAGCGTGACGCCAGTGTTATGGTAATCGTGTTCATGATCACACAAGACAGATGCATATTATGGATATAAATGGACATTCTTTGGCAGTAGGAAATCCCAGGAAAAATACTTTGACACTAATATTTACATCGAATCCATACCTTTGGTATCCCATGCTGGGATGTAGGTACATAGAGAGGTGGCGGTGTCTCCGTACTGGTCAAAGAGATGTTGTCCTGGCTGGGAAGTTCCATCTCCCGGATCACCTGAGGCTTCAGCTTACCGTAGCGCAGACTACAGTGGCGCAGGCTCTTTCTCTGCCATTTCTGTGTGGAGTCGCCATCCTTGCTAACCCCAAACCAGTCTGCTGTGCCCCTGGCAGCAAAGAAACACAGCCTTCAGGCTCATCTCACTGATCCAATGACAGACAGAGCTTCGTTCACTCACACAAGTTCTCTCTCATCCCATTGTGCTCCTGCTGTTCACATTAAGCTCTGTGCTACAGCAACTGAACGTCTAGCAGAAGTGTTAGAGAAAGGAAATCATCTCCACTGTGGTGCGGTTTCGAGAGAAAGTGTGGAAAATTCAGTGAGCTAATGAAGGCATATTCCAAGAAAGAGCGCGGAAGATCAACAGGTGCTTTGAAGGGGAAAAGAACAGAAAAAAGGACTTGCCCAGACATGCCTCCGGACACACTTCCCTTCTAGCAGAGGGGCTCGCTCTTATTCAAGTACACATGGACACACACACACACACACACACACACACACACACACTAATCCACCCCTCTCTAGTGCTGCTTGGCTGTATGCCAGTGTGCAATACAGGCAAATATCTGATTCATTCATGACTCATTCACCCTCACTGATAACCATCAGCGCATATGTAGAACTGATTCAGGTTTCTGCTCTGGTTATTACAGCGTCCTAGTAGATTTTGTGACCTCGCCAACCTGAACAATGCTTAAAAGCCTCTAAAGATTGATGGAGCAAAGTGGAGCAGATTGCAACAGTATGTTCAGCTGGGGTACAATTAGTCCACTAATCAGTGCTGACAATAAACCATTCCCAATTAAAGTTAAAGACAATCCCAAATCTTGAATAAATAAATAGTAGGCTATGTGTTATCCTGGGTTTGTGTATATGAGCGACTCCTGCTGTTAGCATTCTCACTCCTCCCCGTGGCCTTGGCTCACTATCATGACACTATCATGATCCGCTATAAATAGCTCAGCATTCAGCTGAACCCCTGGAGCCATGCAGAACAAGGAAGAGGCTAATCTAGTCTCTCTCTCTCTCTCTCTCTGTCTCTCTCTCTCTCTGTCTCTCTCTCTCTGTCTCTCTCTCTCTCTGTCTCTCTCTCTCTCTGTCTCTCTCTCTCTGTCTCTCTCTCTCTCTGTCTCTCTGTCTCTCTCTCTCTCTCTCTCTGTCTCTCTCTCTCTCTGTCTCTCTCGCTCTCCAGATTCGGGTCAGGATTAAATTTACACCACAGATTGGAATAATTCCATCATTCACAGCAGGGGGACGTGACGTGCTTATCCAGACAGACTGGAGAGTAAGTATAGTATCACCGTGCAGACCCTGGGAGCCCATCAGCAGAAGAAAAATCAAATCAATCACAAGAGTGTGAAGCCAAAAGCTTATAAAGTGTCAGCTGTAGTGATACAGCTAACCTGCTTTACATTTACATGCATCACACTGCAAACCATTACTGCTTAGAAACTGGAAATCTCTTCAATATAGTAAAAATTATCTAGTATTTGCCTATTATAAGATTACAGTGAACCAAATAAGATTATTAAATATTTTTTTTTACTAATTGAAATAGTCTTGTATTGTCAGGTAGCTGGTAGTTATGGTGGTTTATTGCCATTCCAGGACAGTTAGGCGAGATATATGGAAGTGCAGTACACATGCAATACACAGCAACACCACCTATGCACGTCATTGGTTACGTCCACCAGTGTGTATATAAAGCGATAGACATCTCTGGAAGTTTCTAGAGCTGTTTCCACTGTAAGAATGGCAAGTTATCATGATTTTCAACAGTTTTTAACAGTTGGAGCTCGTGAGACGGGTCATAGCATTTCAGAGGTAGAAGCAAAGTTTGGATTTTCATATATGAGCATTTCAGGCGTGTACCATGACTACAAGAATTCCAGCAAAACCTCGAACTTTTGACAGCAGTGTGACTGTAAAAAGACTATTAACTGCTACACCAGTTTTTCTGTTACATCAGTGTACATGGCAATGGCATATGTACATTATTTTTCTAGTTGAAAATAAGGTAAGGGGAAAGTTTACATCTTAAATTTGACTTCTTAACTTTAGATAATTTAGGAAGTCCAGAATCTTCTTAGGTGGAGTTTTTTGAAAGAGTTTCTTGTATTGTCAGACTAAGTATTTATATAGCTAAAAAGAAGCACATGTTAAAGCTTAAAATTAGTAAAAAATGTCTAGAAATAGGTTTAACAATCTTGTATTTGGTTTATTGTAATCTAATAATAAGAAATATGAGATCTTCATTTTTTTTTGCAGTTTAGAGCTTTTAACTCTGATATGAACTGTAATATTTCAGGTCCCAATTTTAGAGCCTTTCATTTCTTAGGGAAAACAGCAAATCCTGATGGAGCCACACACAAAGCGCAGCAGAATCAGATCGTCCACTAAAAGCCAGCCTGAAGCGGTGACATTACATGTAATTTGCTGACAAAGAACAGCAGCAATGAGTTACATTAAACACCCATCCATTCCAGCTGAGGCAATGTGAGTGAACTCACCCGTAAGATTACAACAAGAAGCTCGTAATAAGTCACTAACAAAAGCCTGGGGATTGGAATTTATTTTAAGCATGTTAACTACTCTTCAAAGAAATGTGTGTGGAATTTGTGTTGTACAATCCCGCAAAAAAAAAACAACCTCTCTGAACTCCATTCATGCATGAAAAACAGTGCAGTGCCGTGATGTGTGTGTTAGGCCCGGTTTATACTTCTGCTTTAATGCGTATTCAGGTTGCGACAGAGAGAGGGACTACATGTAAGTGTGGTACGAGGAACATGACACATTGGTGAAGTGGTGTTGTGAACGTTGTGAAGCGATTTTATTTCTTCTTTTAATTATTAATCAAATTCAGGAAAATTTTGTTCAGTGATATTGTTTAACAATAAAAAACCTTCCATTACCTTCTGTCTTCTGTACACATACATGCACTCCATAAAACCACAACTAGTGCCAGAAATGTATGGAAAACTCTTTATAATAATAATAATAATAATAATAATAATAATAATAATAATAATAATAATAATATAAACTCTAATCATTTTTTAATTATTTGATAGCAACTCATCCATTTACAATCCTCCAGACTCCGCCCCCAAATAAAAGGTACTATAAATACATACTGTATTACTGTATTTAGGGGAATCTTAGCAGAAATGGAATATAGTATTAATCATAATTATGATTTTTATTAGTCTATAAGCTTTTAAAGCTTATAATGAGCCGTTCATGTGTACCTGGGAGCAGGTCGTCTTCCACTGTGCCTTTCGTCTTCATGATATCCACTGACCACAATGACTTCATAGTTACAAGTGATGATACACTAATAAAGACATAATTATGAATACTATATTCCATTATAATATACACTGAAGTATCAGAAAAACTGGTACCAGTTAATCCTTGATAGGTCCCCCAGGGGATCTTGGAGGGAACGTTGCACAGTCCTCACGTTGATGTTTGTTGAGGCCCCAGTATTGAATTCTGATGTTACCTGAGGCAATGTTACGTTTTTCACGTGAAATGATTCTTGCCAGCCGATGCTGGTCACGATCACTCTTTTTATGGCCACACTGCTGTCGTAAGTTCGAGGTTTTGCAGGAAATCTTGTAGTCACGCTACAACCATGAAATGCTCCAAACTTTGCTTCTACCGCCGAAATGCTTTGACCCATCTCATGAGCTCCAACTATTAAACCACGTGGAAAATTGCATAATCATGATAACTCATGGTGGAAACAGCTCTAGAAGCTTCCACAGATGTCTGTTGCTTTATATACACACTGACTGATGCAACCAATGATGTGCACAGGCGGTGTTGGTATGTACTTTGCATATGCCAGTTTTTCTGGTACTTCAGTGTATTCTGCTAATAGACCCCCCCAGACAAAAATGATAGATAAAGAAATACAGTAAATAAATAAAGACTAAAAGGGACACCGAGTTTGCGGAGAACATGATGAGAAACTTAACCTGCTTACTAACATGTTCTGAACATTAATCCATTTGTTCCATAATTTTTTGAGTGCCTTTGTTCCATTTCTATTATTTCCTCCCAATGTTATTTCCCATACTATAATCGACAGTGCTTTCATATCCGTCCATTTCCTAGATGTAATTTATTGCACAGCTGTTGTACTGCTGCATTTTAAATCCATGTTAGTTTAGTTAGAAACTAACATGTAAGACTTAATCATGCTGTTTAGTTTCTCAGGCTGGTGTCTTCATGACCTCAGACTGCTACAACTGACCGTTTGCTTTGCACATGCTGATATGATGGCGTTACTGTAAAATGCATTGCAGAAATATAAAGTAGCTCTCAGTGGGTCAGTGGGGACGTGGAAGGGCGGTGTGTGTCTCTCAAGTCTGCATGGTGCGTGTACCTGATCAGGGTTCTGGAGAGGGACTGGTGCTTCCTCACACTACGACGCACAGCGCGGTGACCCTTAATGGGCACTGTGCTAATCCGCTCAAAGCGGACCCTCCTGCTGCTGCTCGCAGGGCACAGGCGAGGAGGGGGATACGAGCAAGACGAAAGCAAAGACGGTGAGGAGGAGAAGAAGAAGAGAGACAAAAAAGAGAAGAGGAAAAGGAGTGTGAGAACAGCTGGAAGAGAAAGACAAGCCAGACAGATTAGCGCAAGCGGAGACATTTCAGTGTGAGTGGTTCTGATCACGCTTGTTCTCTCGCACACACACACACATGCAAAATACACTCATATATATATATATATAAACAAAACACCACAAATACATGCAAACAACATTTTGCTACTCACTTGCCAACACATTAACACAATTTGTTATCTAATATTTCTCCACCTGCTCCACACACAATTAAGACTGTAGACAAGAATGCATAATGGATTCTCATCCTGTCTACAACGAGGTGTACTGCATGCACAGGCTCATAGCAAAACAACAACAATAATAACAATAATAACAATAATAATAATAATAAACAAGAAATCATATCTCAAAACATCCACTAACAAGCTCATTTAGGGTGTGTTTAGACTTGTCAGTTTTGGTTCGATTAAAACAGTCCATTTCGAAACCATTTCTGGTGCGGTTCGTTTGAAGCATGAACGCAATACGAACCAAAGGCATCTAAACGAACCAAACACAGGAAGTGATGTCAGAAGACGCGACACTAAATACGCCGTGAGAGAACAGAGTGCATTGCAGCGTACCTTCAGAATTTCTGGTGCAGTTCTGGCTCGTTTATCCGTTTTCCCAGCTCTTACGGTTGATAAAAATACCACCAGGTATACACACCTGGTAAGTGCATTAAAGCCCAGCGTGCTGCATTGTTCTGACAACCGGCTCAGAAAATATACGCCATAAATGTCTCTTTTTTTTTCTTATTTTGGTTTAACTGTAAATTTGTGAGTGTGAACGCTAAGCAAAGCAAGGGAACCGAACTACAAGTATAAACACAGCCTTAGAGAATGGGTGAGATTGTTACCAAACACTGTCATGCCATATAAACCAGAAAGCAACACCATGCTGCTTATTGGCCAAGTTCTCCTTCTTCAGCTCACACTTTTGTTAGGATATGATACACTGGAAAGGAGTTACTGAACCCGGAGATGTTTTAGAACCACATAATGCAAATACCTGCTCTTATTACCTCTTAATAGTCTGTGTGATAGAGGTCTGGTGCTGCAGTGGAGGTCGCCGATGATCGAAAAGGTCATGCGGTGGGGACGCAAAATGGGAGGGTTCGACAGGCATGCTGACACTGCGGAGAAACCCCTGCCTCCTCACGGGCTACGGGAGAGAAAAAACAGTAAAACAGAGAAAATATATGTTCACATTCAGAGAAAAAGAAAGCGGAGTGAGAGAGAGAGAGAGAGAAAGAGAGAGAGAGAGAGTGAGAGAGAGAGAGAGAGACTTGGTCGTGCCTGGACAAAGGTGGGCGGTTCATCCAGAGACATCTGAGCAGTAGGAATGGTGAGTTTGAGCCATGGAGGCTTCTTCCTCTGTAGGCTGCTGGTGCTGTCTCGCCTGGGCTCAGCCATGCTGCCTGCTTCTCCACGCACCGGCCAGCTACAGAGAGAGCGAGAGAGAGAGAGAGAGAGAGAGAGAGAGAAAGAGAGAGAAAGAGAGAGAGAGGAAAATGAGTGGACTAATTTAACTTCTACAGCTGACCACAATCCTTCTAATAAACTCTCTCGACTCCCAAGCAGTTACTTCCACTCTCACGAGAGGCCCAAAATTATGACATTTCAAAACTGAAATCACTGTTATCTCATCTGACAAAGAAAGGTAAATAATTTGTTGTCTAACACATCCCCAGTAACACAGATTTTAACAATAAATTATTTATATATTTTCAGGTTGCTCTGGCGACTGCACATGCGAGTTTCTCCATAACCAGCAGGGTTACTGCACGATGACGCCAACCTCATTTACGGTTAGATGCTGCCAAATAAACAAACATGTGCACACACAGTGATGAACAAAAGTCTTAGACACCCTATTTTTTTTTAGCACAAATTTTGTTATAGATGTTTCATTTATGACTTCTTCATTAATGAGTCAGTACATAAACATTTGAATATTTACTTCCTAATTTACTTTCAAAATAAATATTGCATTACTATTACAGAAAAGGGTTTGTATGTAAGTAAAGAAAGCAATGTTTTGCATAGGAGACCACTGAAGTCTAATCATCAGAGTCTCCAGAAGAACTGTGGCAGACTCTCATTAAAAATAATTAACTTATAAAAACTGCAGAAAACGACCCTGAGGCTACAATTTTTTTTAAACAAAAGGTTATCACTCCAAATACTGATTTTCTTTCATTTATTACTGTGTACTGTTCTTGATAGTATTTTTTAAATGTATAAATCTTTAATTTCATTTTATATCATGAGAATTTTGTTACCACCAATCAGCCGTAATACTAAAACCACCTGCCTAATATTGATGTAATGATGATGTGAAAGAAAATGTGATTCATCAGACCACCTTCTTCCACTGCTCCATGCTCCAGTTCTGATGCTCTGTGTTCGGACATCTTTCTTTCAGCATTAACTTTTTCAGCTGTGCTACCGTAGTTCTTCTGTGGGATCGGACTAGCTGGATTAGCCTTCACTCCCTAAGCGCATCAGTGAGCCTTGGGCGCCCATGGCCCTGTCACTGGTTCACCAGTGATCCAAGGAACGACAACCAGTAAACCAGTGGCAGGTGGGCGAGGGGCCAGGTGTGAACAATGGGGGAGGGGCCAGTTGCAGGCAGTGGGAGTGGGGCCAGGTGTGGACAGTTTTCGGAGGGGCCAGGTGTGGACAGTGGTCGGAGGGGCCAGGTGTGGACAGTGGTCGGAGGTGCCAGGTGTGGACAGTGGTGGAGGAGCCAGGTGTGGACAGTGGTGGAGGGGCCAGGTGTGGATGGTGGATGAATGCACCAACTGACAGTTCACTATATCTCTTGAATCTTTCTGCGAGTTAAAATTAAAAGATCAAAGCCATCGGAGGACAGTTTAAAAAGACGAGGAAAGACGACAAGTCAGTTGTCTGTCTCTGGGTTTAGCAGTTTGAAATGTACAGCACTAGGCCAGCTAACTAGCTATGTAGAGTAAAGCAATACATAGCAGCCAAGCTACCTAGCAGTTTAGGAGCTCTATCATTAATGCATACTTATATACACACACACACTGATCAGCCATAACATTAAAACCACCTGCCTAATATTCTGTAGGTTACCCTCGTGCTTCCAAAACAGCTCTGCCCCATTGAGACATGAACTCCACAAGACCAGAATCAGTGAGTATGTTTAGTAGGTTTTTAAAATTTATTTCAAAATTATTATCAGGTTCTTCATTTAGGAAATACATTTTAAGATACATAAAATACAGAATAATTGTACACACCTTCTTAAAAAAATAAAAAAAAAATAAAAAAAAAATATATATATTCCCCTTGTAACATAAAAGAGTTTTTCCTAATCTGCAAGGAATGAATTGGGATCACTTATATCCCTTACACAATAATTCTGTATGCAGTACAGATATTAATAATTACAATAAACTGACTATAAGCAGCTGATGTGATTCTGTATTTCATCTTTAAAACTGTAAAATGTAAAAAAACAACTTTGTTTTTGTAACTTTATTAAAAAATATATATATATACATATATATATATATACAGGGGTTAGACAATGAAACTGAAACACCTGGTTTTAGACCACAATAATTTATTAGTAT
>JAOVVH010000026.1:24806678-24820695 GCA_028566435.1 Scorpiodoras heckelii | reverse complement strand
CTGGTCCAATTTAGCCATGAAACCTCCCACACTAAAATGACAGGTGTTTCAGTTTCATTGTCTAACCCCTGTAAGTTTACTACATGATTCCTTATGTGTTCCTTCATAGTCTGGATCACTTCAGTATTCATTTGCAATGTAGGGTACAAATACATTGAATAAGAAGGTGTGTCCAAACTTTTGACTGATACTATATATGTTACTTGTGAATTATTTTTGTCTCTCTTTTTTAGCAGACCACAAACTTAAAAGTACACAGAAGATCTACTGTTCTTCGAGTTCTTTCCTTTCTTCGAGAGAGCATCCTTTAATTTCAAAGACCATTTTGGTATTGTCCTCATCGTTATCAAATGTGGAATTAGTGATTTTCATTGTTTTGAAACATGGAGCCTATTTTAATGCTTGCCACAGTTTATCCCATAACAACAACGTGGTATAATTAAGAAATTGGCTATAGTTGAGGAACAGAAAGCCATTTAATTTTTAATGACTTAGTAGTGGTAGGTTTTATTATACCTTAGAAACATTTCTGTGTCTATAATAAGTTATTACTTGTATTCTGTAGGATACTGAGGCATTGGAGGATCACACAAAGGACATGAAAATGGGGATTCTTGAAGTGGTAAAAGCACTAAATAAGATAAGATAAGTCTTTATTGATCCCTTCGGGAGCGTTCCCTCAGGGAAATTAGGTTTCCAGCAGCATCAGTTATTACAGTGCACACAGAATAGAACAGGTAGAAAGGTACTAATAGTAATGAATGAAAAAAAAGAATAGAAAATGAGATATGAGATTAATAATAATAATAATAGTAATAATAATAATAATAATGATGATGATAGTAATAGTCATAATAAGGAATATACAGTATAAGAACATATACAGTATAGGGTGTATATAAGAATCTATCTATCTAACTAACTAACCACTAACCCCACAGTATGAAGGTTGTACTTAAGCCTTTCTAGCACTTGCTGTGTGTTGGTCACATTTTAAAATGTTGCTGCCTTGTAGGCACGAAGATGCTGATTATAGCAATATAAGATTGAATTCTGTAATTTACACAAGTCCTAAAAAAAAAACCTTCTGACACAAGTTTGTTGAGAACATAGGGAAATCTTTTTGAAACTTGACTGCAGTTCATTTCTAGCAAATGTGGTACACACTGCTTGACCTTGTGGTGTAACTAAAAGGTCCATGTCCAGGTTGCGTCCCATGCTCCCCTATTTACTTCCTTAAACAATGAACTGTACAGTCATTGTTACTGTAAAAAAATATTATTTTTACAGTTTTTCAACAGTAAACTGTACAGTTTTTCCTTGTATTTAAAAAGGACAGTAAATTATATTACAATTACAAGAATAAACTGTTTATTAAAATATGTCGTGATTTAACCTATATATATATATATATATATATATATATATAAATGGAGACATTAAATATCTGTTTTTTAACAGCTTTTAGATGAGACTTTTAACAAAACTAACTGTAAAAACAGTATTCTTCATTTTAAAAAGTAGTAGCATTTTCTGTAATTTACACAATGTAACAGCACAGTCAGCCTACATTTAAAGAACGAAAATGCTTTTATTTTGACAGTTTATTAATTTGTTTAAATACAAAGATTTTATTTGACAGATTTTTTCACAACACTTTTGACAGTTAATTTACACTTGGACTTTTTTTGTTGGTTTTATATGTAAAATGGTCTTAGGTTTATGGTACCTGACCCTGACTGCCTCCACTGGTTTCACTTTAATAAAATGTTCTTTCATTTTCTTAATTTATTTTAGATGTTATCTATGGTAAATGGTAAATTACTTATGGATAATTACTGGGTTTTTTAAACAGACATTTTCAGGCACTGCTTCTGCCAGAAAATGACAGTTTTTTACACTTTATGTACAGTGTATGGTAAAGTTATTCACTGTTTTTACACTTTATTTACAGTAAAGATATTTTATTCTTATTGATCTAAAGCTAAAGCTTGCATATACCGATGTACTCATGTACTCTTTTAAGAGTAAGAGGTACTACTGTGCTAACTGTTAATGCTGTGCACATCCATGTTGATTTGACGTCACTCCGTGAATGGTGTAGGTGCTTGTAGTTAAGAAGACAACCCCAAGTTACTGAGTAGTAATTTCATGTTATGGGGATGTTGTCTTTGGCTTTTAGTGGTTGGAGGTAGGGAATTACAAGTGGCAGCCTTGAGTTGAATGCAGAATAAATTGTTCCTGGTTGTGAATGTCTGTGCATGGTGCCCTGCACCATCCACTGAAGGTGTTTCTTCCCATCTAATGCCAAGAGGTGTGGAATTGTATCCAAATAAATACTTTTTACTATGACTGCTGCAGCAGTGCTGGTGGTCATACACTTTTCCTCAATGTTTTTGTATTCTTTAAACTTAGACGTCACCAATGAACACGACACTTGGTGTGGTTGTAGCGCTGCATGTCTGATACAGAAAATAAGGTTTGTGTCTGTAGGTGTGTGTTGCCCTTTATGCTAACGCCCCTTAAACTGGGATAGGCTCAAAGCAATTGCTTTTTGGGCAATAGCTTGAAAACTGTTTTGGCTAAAATTATAAACTAATTTATGGTACACTGTCCTCTAGGAGGTGCATTACTATAGCTCATTATGATACATTTGTAAAGTAGCACCAACTAGTGAAGTGAAGTGAAGTGAAGTGAAGTGAAGTGAAGTATTGGCCTACTGTGCTTGCACACAGAGGAATTTGTCCTCCGCATTTAACCCATCTGTGCAGTGAAACACACACATTTACATACATTGCTGAAGTGAGCACACACTAGCCCGGGGCGGTGGGCAGCAATGTTCAATGTAAAAATCTATTACTTCACTAACAATATCTTGGAATGTAAAGGCAAAAACAAAATTCCACAAGCTGTATCAATACTATATTCTTTAGGCACACACCAAATTTCATGAAATTCTATCTATAGGGGGAGCCACAGCTGACACATTTTTATATCTCAATACCTGCATGAGCTACAATTGTACAATTTGGTGTATATTTCGTTCATACTTGCTCTTTCTCTTACTTTATTCAGTGATCATATTCCACACTGCTATTCAGTATGTCTAGTTATGTTTATTTGTGGTCTTTTCAGTTAATAATCTTTTTTTCATGATTTTTCTGTCACTTGTTTGAGTTTGGCAGGTCTATATGAGAAGTAGGTGTCATATGGTACAAATCAGAATTTGATATATGCTCATGTCAGCCAGCTGATTTACCACAACCAGAGAAATCTAATAGCATTAAACTATAAATAAAACCTAGCTAGAAATATGCCTTGGCACTGGTCATGGATAATAGATTTTTGTTTTTTTAAGTGATAAATGTTTAGTATTATAAATATCACATTTACCCATTTTGAACTATGTTGTGTGTATGTACTGTAAGTGATGTAAATCTGTTACATTAAACATCTGTATGAAGATTATTATGACATTTTAACAATATACCATTAATATTAATATTTCAAATAACCTTGTTTCTCAAAGAGGAATTTAATATCAATATATTGTTTGTGGAGTCGAATTACAACTGGAACAACATGTGTAATAGAACGGTTTTTATCCTCCAAAGTTGCTATCTGCTGAGAGTGCTTGATGTTAACGTATTTTTCTGCTGAGTGGTTTATGATTTAAGGTGCTGACAGGGTCAGGATCCAGGTAGACTTCTCTTGGATATTACAGCTGAACTTACAGCTCTCCTCTTTGATGTGCTTGACTAATACAGCATGTATAAATAAGGCCCAATTCAGCAAGTGCAATAGATTTCACTACACACATAAAGCTGCCTAGTAAGCTTCTGATGACTATAACACGGTCCAGAAGTAAGGAATGAATTCTGAGGTGCTCCCATGGGCCAGAAAAGTGTTGAGGCTGGGGTACAGCTTCTGACGATCCTTCAGTAGCAAATCTGGGAGAACACTCAAGCTCCTTTGAAACCCCATCAGTCAGGCAGAGATAAAAAGCCTGTGAAAAGCAGGACTGTGCTTAGCAGACGAAAATAAACGAATGGCCAATAAAGTGTTTCCTTTGCGGCTAACTGTGTAGAAAAATGTGCAGGCTATGTACAGCTCTAGGCTAGGTCATCTGTTGGTTGACTTTGGTTAACGATGGGGCCCAACAGACATGGTGACACCTTTGCCGTTTTGAGAAGGCATTAGGTTAGAAAGGAAAGTTGTGCTATCATAGACTTGTACGGATAAACGTACACTGAAACCTGATGATAGTGATGAGTGGTCATTTAGCTATTATTTTGAAACAAACTCTTATGCAAATAAAGCAGACACCTGAATTAGACTTAACACAAGAAATGGTAACATGGCAAAGCAATAGAGATAGTAAAGCTGTGAAAAACAGTGGTTGGGCTCATATTTGCATAGGAATCACATTCAATGTATGAAACCTGTGTATGTTACACAAACAGCAGTTTGTGTTATGATGTAATAGCTGAGCTCATACATTAGCTCCTGTGGTTTCTAATTCTGTTTGATGATTGCAGGTCAGTCTGCTCTGTCACAGCTAACAAATGATAAACTTCATGGAGGAAGACAACGTGGTAACACTTCCTCTGAATCCAGTACTCATATTGCATTAATGGTATATATAACAACTTATAATGACTGCCATAAGCCTGTATAATATAATATAGTTATAGCTGTATACAACTTATAAACTAAGAGTGATAGGACTATAAAAAAGACAAAAAGTATTATAATATCTGTTCATAAAAACATTACGCATACTAATGTTGTAATGCTCTGTAACACAGGTTTGGTGTTCTTCAATACTTTGGTGTATTATTTGTTATAATGCATTATAGCATACAGCTTTTACTTCTCAAATTAAGTATTTATAAAAGCGTATAACACCGAGCATTATATCATATTATTACAGGCTTTAAGTGAAGTATTTAAATGCCTTTTAAACATAAAGGAAAGTTCATTGTAATATATAATGCCTTATAGAGCATTATAAGTGCTCTTTACTGGCTTTAAGTGAAGTGTGTTGCAATGAAATTTCCATTATATTTAAAAGGCATTTAAATAATCTATTGTGTGTTACATGCTTTTATAAATACTTAATTTGAGAAGTCAAAGCTGTATGTTATAATGCATTATAACACACAATACATGATGTATAGCAAACCTGTGTTGTAGTGCATTACAACATTAGTATGTAAAATGTTGTTATGAATGGATATTATAATGCATTATGAAAGCTGCCTTTATAAAGTATTATAACTCTTACTTTAAGCGTTATGTATGTAGCTATAATTACTTAGGAGTAGTTATACAGGTTTATGGCAGTCATTATAAGGTGTTATATATGCCATTAATATGCATTATGAATGCTGGATTCGCAGGAAGTGTCACTGTTACCAACACTGTAAATCAAATAATAGTAAAGAAAGCTAATGGACCATTTCTGGGTTGGCAGGTGAACAGAGATGCAAACAGTAGGTTAAAGATTAAGGACAGAGGTACGTGTCTGTTAAACTGCTTTTCAGAGGTGCAGCTTGCCATTGTGTTATCTTAAAGAAATGTCATCGTCTGACAATTTTTTGGACCATACATAAATTCTTCAAGCAGAGCCGTGAATGTCAGCACTGAATCAGGTTTTCTCTTGGGAAAAGGAGAGCTTGTAGACAGAGCAGCCTTGTGGCTTGCCTGTACAAACGAATCAATACATACCATAAATGTACCATTCATTACTCATGTCACAGGCATGTTGAGAAAATTTGTTTTTTATATATTTCATCATCCTTCATGCAACTGTTGTTTCATTTGTGATATACTTCATCTGCAATGTTTCAGCTGCTATCATTAAATATGGCAGAGATATTTTTCTTCCTAGGTGTGCAGAGTGCCACCCCTTCCTATAAATGAATAGATATAAGCAGAGCTGTCAGCTGGTTCTTCTCAACACTGTACATGGAGTTCAAGGTAAGAGCTTCATACAACCTCTTAGGAAAGACCTGCAGTAAGCCACCTGCAGTAAGCCTATCTCTCCTTCTTCCCCCGAGAACCTGACATACACCTATGCTACATATGACGCTGGCCACGGTGCACAGCCGGAATGCCCTTAAATATTCATGAGCTTTTAATTAAAAATGTATTTACCTGATTCAGAGAGAGAGAGAGAGAGAGAGAGAGAGAGAGAGAGAGAGAGAGAGAGAGAGAGAGAGAGACAAAGAGCAGACAGACAAACAATGACACATTTTTCTAGCTAGGTTTTATGAAAGCATTTCCTACCAAAGCTTCTTATTCCAACATGCTTAGAGTTTGTTCAGTTAGTTTCTTAGAAATGGAAAAATTGGATAGGTGCAGGTTGTAAGTATTACCATACTTAGGGTTGTATTGCAAGTTAGCTTTCTTAAGCTGTTCTAATACTTGTGTTTAGATCACTCTGTACATATATAATCTTTTACTTGTTTCTTGCCAGTTAATGTTAAATTAATCTTGTACCTCTCTGACTGTTAACTCATTTAAAACAATGATTTGTGTCTCGGTTGTATGTTCCTTCACATAAACAACATCTGCAAAGTAAAGAAATATGTATCTTATTTAAATTTCATGTGCAGTGTGAGAACATTTATGTAAAATACATATACATAAGATACAAGAAGTCTGGGAAATACTGATAAAGTTAAATCCTCCTGTTTTTAATTATCCGTGGCTAAAAAACAACTGTGTGGTCCTCACTAACGTCTCTGAACAAACAATTAACCCCAAGTTACAACAACAAAGAACCACAACAGATTTCAATATAGAGTAATTTTCCCCAATAAAGTAAAACCAAAATTCAGAAACCAGGTGGGGGGAAAAATAAGTAAACCCTTCCGGGTGTTACTAATGAAATGGACAATATTATTTAATCTAGAACTGTCAGTAGAATATGAACAGTATGAAATATGTCAGTAAAAGAAGAACATTTGGCAGCTTGGTTTTCTTTGTGAGCTCAGCTGTGTGTCTAAATCATGCCAAGAAGATTGGACATCAGCCATGACCTCAAAGAAGCAAATGTTGCTGCTTATCAATGTAGCAAGGGTTATAAGGCCATCTCCAAACAATTCCAAAACTCACCATTCTACAGTGAGAAAGATTGTTTACAAATGGAGAACCTTCAGACACCAGTCTGAAGACTGGAGACAGTCACCAATCTTCCCAGGAGTGAGCTTCCCGGCAAATTCACTCTAAGGTCAGATTGTTTAATGCTATAACACTAGATATAATGATCTGAGAGTGTCAACGTGTGACCTACAGGCTTCTGTAAGCACATTAAATGTTTACGTTCATGACAGCACAGTCAGAAATGGATGGCTTTCATGGAAGGGGGCTGGGAGACAACACCTTCTCTCTGAAAAGAATAACTTAAGTTTGCAAAACTGCATCTGAAGAAACCACAAAAGGTCTGGAACAATAACCTTTCCCCCACAAACACCTCATAATAACTGTCAAGCATGATGGAGGAGGGGTGAAGATTTGGGTTTGGGACCTGGAAAACTTTCAGTCGTTCAGATAACACCATTATACCAGAATATTCTTGAGACAAATGTGAGGCTATCTGTCCAGCAGCTTAAACTGGGCTGAAATTGGGTCATGCAACAGGACAAAGATCCCAAGCACATCAGCAAATTAACTTCTGAATGGCTAAAGAAGAAAAAAATGAAGGTGTTGGAATGGCCAAGTCAAAGTCCAGACCTCAAACCTGTTGAGATGCTGTGGTGGGATCTTAACAGTGCTGTGCATAAACAAATGCCCTCAAACATCAATGAACTGAAGCAATGTAGTAAAGAAGAGTAAGCCAACATTTCTCCAGAATATTTGCTTCAAAATATTTGCTTCAAGTTATTCTTGTTAATAGTGGCTGTACATGTTAGTGAATTACAGGGTATACTTATTTTTTCCCACCTGGCTTCTAAATGTTGGTTTACTTTTTTGAGGAAAAAATGACTACATATTGAAACATGCTGTGTTTTTATTGTTGTTGTCAAGTGAGATTATTTGTTTGTCTGTAGAATTTGTTGAGGTCAACACAATTGACACAATTGTTATTTTAGCCCTGATAAATAAAAACATAAACTGTAAGAGTTGGTCGTACTTTCTGTTTCCCATGACTGTCCACCTTAAACCATTACAATACAACAGCAACGAAGGTCATGTTTTGTGCCTAAAAAGTGTCCTTGGTGTGTGTTTGTAGCTTCAGTTTGTAACATAAGATAAAAAAAAAAATGAGATCATTGTAAAAAAAAGTGTTATAAAAGTCCTCTTAGGAGTCAATCATAATTGTGACATGTTGCATAATGACAAGGCACACCCCATTTCCACAGTAATAACCAAGAGAAGTGCAGTAGATGTAGGTGATATGCAAAGCACACTCACATTGCTGAATTCTAAATTATGTTTACACAAAAATATTAATAATGTCTTGTATGTCTTGTATGTTTCATAAGGTAAATATATTTATGTATTGTAATGTAATTGTTCTCTTAAAAAATAAAACGCACAGGACCCTATTACAAAGCTGAGTTGGAAAAAAGGAAGGACAGAATAAAGAGTAGACTTTGGTTCAGTCTGGTTAGTCAGGATAAGAACATGGTTTGCCATGAGATGGTCAGGAAGATTCATTTGTGCCCCACCATGTTCATGTTGCACACTGCAGAAGAGTTTAAGAGAATACTTTAAAAATGACAAGAAACAAGTGAAACTGAAAAAGGTCTATTATTTCTATGTATAACTACTGACCATTGAAACCCATATACAACATTGAAATGAATATTAGTATTGCCATAAGATGTAGTGGACTCACTGGCTGTTATTGCCACTGGAATTAAAATCCAAACATTACAGTTTTCCAGAACACTCTACGCCCACAAACCCTCCAGATCTGCGCCTTCAGGAAAGCTAGTGACAAAAGGCTTGACTAAACAAATAAGTTTTCAGTCTAGACTTAAACACTGAGACTGTGTCTGAGTCCCGAACACTAATCAGAAGGTTGTTCCATAACTGTGGGGCTTTGTAAGAGAAAGATCTGCCCCCTGCTGCAGCCTTCATTATTCGAGGTACCAACAGAGAGCCTGCATCTTTTGATCGAAGTAGGTGTGGAGGATCATAACATACTAAAAGCTTGCTCAGGTATTGCAGTGCAAGACCATTCAGAGCTTTATAGGTTAATAGTAGTACTCTATAATCAGTGTGGATAAAATATGGGTGATGTGCTCATATCTTCTAGTTCTAGGACTCTGGCTGCTGCATTCTGAACTAACTGGAGTTTGTTTATACACTTACTGGAACATCCAGGCAGCAAGGTATAACAATAATCCAATTACAATAGAGGTAACGAAAACATGAATTAACATTATATTTCTTATTTTAGCAATATTTATCAGAATTAAGTAGAAGGAAGTTATTCAGCATCCAGCGTCTAATGTCCTTTATACATTCCTCAAGCTTTATTAAGCTGGTGTCTCTCATCTGGCTTTGCTGAGACATACAACTGTGTATCGTCAGCAAAACAGTAGAGGCTGATACCGTGTTTACAAAACCTTTTTTTACCCAGTAGCAATATAATGAAAAAAATAAAGTCAGTGAAGGATGTGGTTGGTCATGCTAAGACGGCAGCTGACAGAGCTATCAGGTTAAATTTAGAAGAGGTTAACAAACAGAGCCGACTGTTTCAGAGAAAAAAAACCCCACTCCCACACTCTCTAGACTCTGACCTCATACTTCACAGCAAAGTTTTAAGACATACTTATCCACTGGGCAATGCAGCCTGCACCATTTAAACAGGTGCCACTGCAAGTGAATCTTAGCAAGTAAATATCTTGAATATGGTCAAATTTGTCTGTAAGATTATTAAGCTTATTTCTAGACATTTGCACTAATTTCAAGTGAAAAAGTCTCGTTCTATTGGTAGATAATTTTCCTGCTTTAAGCATTTATTTCTAAAAAGAAGAAACATTATCTGTCACTCGAATAAGAAAATGTAGAGTTTAGAAAGTAAAATCTTAAAAAGTCAAAATAGATTAATTAATATTTATATTTGGTTTATTGCAATCTTATAAAAGGAAACACTAGCTCAAGATACAAAATTCAAGATCAACCGAACAATACTGAATATATTTGTTACTTGCTGAAGTGTTTTACTTTCAAACAATAAGAGCAGAAGAGCAAAACAAAGCAGGCATGCCAGAAATATAAGACAAGCTGTGCATGATTTAGGAATTAGCATTAGTATTCTCTTCTCTGCTTCTCCCCTGTGCTGTAAACTGCTCTGCAGGTGCTGTGTGGTAATAAGAGAGGGCAGCCACCTGTCGGCGTAAATGATTTAGTAGGTAAATCATTAAACATCATGCCTTTTAAGAGCCATGTAAAGTGAGCTAGACGACTAGAACCCTTCTACCTTTTGGCTCCCACTACCCATCACTCCCCACGTTGCATACTTCATACTTTTCTTTCCAGGATTGACACACATTTTTGATGGATCATCTTACACCAAACTAAATCCTTCCCTTTAGAGCCAGACATCATAAACATGGCAGCCTTGACAAAGTAATGCTCTTTACGTGAAAGGGCGCTACAGTGAACAGTGGACACTGTTTTGACATAAAGGTTATCTGATGGCTCGGTGCTCCAGATAATGACGGTGGCCTGGGTCACCTGAGTCGCTTCCATTCAGCTGACATGGACATGAACGCAAGCCAAGGCATCATAACACTGACTTCATCCAGAGCAAGAGACATATGAGCTAGTCAACAAACTATCCCTGTCTTCTACTACCAGTAATGCCAGCAGAGCTTGTGTGTCTGTCTCTGGTCTGGCCAGCTGCTAGCCGATGCCAAGTGGCACATGGGGCCACATTCTAGTGTTGACAATCATCGGCATGTACAGAAGGTTGAATAAACTGAAGCTGAGGGTGGAACTGAAGGATGCAGTGTCAGACATCTGGGTAAATTAACAATAACAGATATATGTCACCAGGTGCTAGGTTCAAAAGTGTTTTCTTGCCTCATATGCTATAGTACTGATTAAGTGCATGCATACAGTATATTTAATGTTACCTAATCTGATATTAATGCACATTGTAAGCCTTTCTGACAGTGTGCAATATGCTCATGAACAGGTCTAACATTTAATTAGCCCTATTATCATGCTGTATAGGAGTTTTCCATGAACAGCTGGCAAGACTTACTACTGGACAGTCACCACAGCCCAGCCACAGACATATTTCATTTCAGATAGTTTATGCCATCCTTGAGTTACTTAAACATATCACTTTACCCATTAGCAGGCACCCATATGCCCTCTGCCTATTTCTGCCACCATTACGTGTTAACCAACAATCTCAGAGCGTCTAAGTGTAACAGGAAAGCCTCCTGATCGCTGACCCACACCAGAGCACTCCTGTTAAATAGAACCAGATCTACACTGCATGTCGCTTTTGCACACACATGCAGTCTCTTATACAGATTGCATTTGGAAACTCTTCACACCCTTTCACTTTTTGCTATGTTTCGGCCTTGTGCTAAAATAAATGTAAAAAATCAAGTTTTCCCCCATCAATCTGCATTCAGTACCAGACAACAGGAAAGTGAAAACAGAATTTTTGCAATTTTTGCAAATTTATTTAAAACCAAAAACTAAAATTTGGCATGGACATAAGCACTCAGACCCTTAGCTGTGACCCTTGAAATTTAGCTCTGGTGGCCTCCCATTTCTCATGATCATCTTTGAGATGTTTCTACACCTTGATTGCAGTCCACCTGTGGTAAATTCAGTTGATTGTACATGATTTGGAAAGTCACACCCCTGTCTATATAAAGTCACATGTCTATATAAGCTGACAATGCATATCAGAGCAAAAAGTAAGCCATGAGGAGGAAAGAACTGCCTGTAGAGCTCAGAGACAGGATTGTGTGGAGGCACAGATCTGGAGAAGCCTAGAAAAAAGTTTCTGTTGCACTGAATGTTCCCAAGAGAACAGTGGCCTCCATAATTCTTACATGGAAGAAGTTTGGAACAACCAGAACTTTTCCTAGAGCTGGCCGTCCCACCAAACTAAGTAATCAGGGGAGAAGGGCCTTGGTAAGAGACGTGACCAAGAACCCAATGGTCACTCTGGCTGAGCTCCAAAGATCCTGTGTGCAGATGGGAGTAACTTTCAGAAGGTCAACCATCACTGCGGCACTCCACCAATCTGGGCTTTATGGCAATGTGGCCAAAAGACACATGAAAGCCCACCTGGAGTTTGCAAAAGTGCACTTATAGGACCTAAAGGTGCTCTTTTTTTGCAAACTCCAGGCAGGCTTTCATGTGTCTTTTGCTGAGGAAAGGCTTCTGTCTGGCCACTGCCATAAAGCGCAGATTTTTCGGACTGGTTTTTGCTCTGATATGCATTGTCAGCTGTGAGACCTTATATAGACAGGGATGTGTCTTTCCAAATCATGTCCAATCAACTGAGTTTAACATAGTTGGACTCCAATCAAGGTGTAGAAGCATCTCAAAGATGATCAAGAGAAATAGGAGGCCCCCAGAGCTACATTTCAAGGGTCATAGTCAAGGGTCTGAATATTTGTCTATGCAAAATTTTTGTTCTTCTTTTTTAATAAATTTGCAAAAATTACTAAAATTCTGTTTTCACTTTCCCATTATGGTGTATTGAGTGCAGATTGATCTGGGAAAACTTGAATTTTGATTTTTTTTTTAATTTTAGAACAAGGCCACAACATCACAAAATGTGAAAAAAGTGAATGGGTCTGAAGACTTTCTGAATACATTATATATAATGCATTGTTTTAAAGTTGAATATGATAATATTGGCATATGATATTATCTTCACAAGGTTATAAAAAACCTGGAAAGGTGAAATGAGAGATGATTATACATCTGAGCAGAATGTATATACCAGGTCTTCTTCTCTTCCTATTCAACAACAGCATATTGCAAGCCACTTTAAAGACTCTGGAAGGGTTTCAACAGGGTCTTTTGAAAGAGACATGAAACAGCTTTGCCCTCTCTGTTCTTCACCCTTGTTAATCTTCCCTGGTGAGAGGGTCCTCTGGGAGAGGAACCAGAGGCAGGAACATGCAGCAAGCCAAGTATTTAGAAGTCACTCTACTGCTGTTGATGACTGACTGACAGACACTGCAGAGTAAACAGTTCAGTGAAAGCCTATAACATTAATGGCAAGCTTACTAATGCAAAATTATACATATTTTAAAACCCAAAATAAATAATTTATAAAAAAAAAGAATGATTTCTTTTAATTATCCACTCAATTTGCTGTCAAACACAGTTTGCAAACAGACAACCCTCTGATAGTCTGCACTGCACGAACATTTTTTTCTTTATAATATAATTAGATATCTTATAAGAAGATAGTAACACTGTCTCAACTAAACAAGCCAACAATGCCTGCACATATGCTCTGATTGACATGCTCAGAATGTGTGCAGACATCTATGCTAATTCCTCGAATACCCAGGAAACAATTGATCATTCATTTATCTTTCAGTAAACTGCATTATGCTGGTCAAGAAATGAGGAAAGTCCTGGGAATGTTACTGGGCGCATGTTTCTTTTGGGAGGTAGGATGAAACCCATCTGGATACAGAAATGCAAAACTCCAGAAAGTTACTTACCCTAGTGTTAAAATAACCCAAACAGCCGAACAACCACTAACATGAATATGTATTGTTCCTCGTAGCTAAAATACAAACATACATGTTTGTCCTAGTATTCTTGTAAGGACCTTCCAGTTATTATTGTAGATAACTGATATTATGCCGACCTATTTATATATTTATTTATTTATTTAAGTGTTTGACATCATGTTTTACACATGGTCACCGTCAGCACAAGAGAGGCTAGTATTTCTTTTTTCAGTCTAAATTCTTTGTTGTCACTGGTGTGTGTGTGTGTGTGTGTGTGTGTGTGTGTGTGTGTGTGTGTGTGTGTGTGTGTGTGTGTGTGTGTGTGT
>JAOVVH010000026.1:24771785-24781785 GCA_028566435.1 Scorpiodoras heckelii | reverse complement strand
AACTGTACAGTGTATAAAATGTAGCAACTTGTAAAAATAAGAAGCTTCACAGGGCTTCCCTTTGTACTGTCAGTGGATTAGATAGATAGATGGCAAGTTAGGGTGAGAAACAGGTGGCACGAATCATGGCATCGTTTTGTCTCATAACTTGATGTAAATTTGTCTGATATTCTGCTTAAACAACACAGGCTACATGTTGATTTCACTAAATGCTGTGTGAGATTACCGCAAGATGGCAAGCGACAGGTTCTTCACAACCTACCTAACCTTTACATTAAGCTAACTGGCAAGCACAAGTCTGAGTGAAACCGTCAAGCCTGGGTTTGAGCAAAATATAAGAACAAGGCAAATGACATCACGGGTAGCTATGCAAGTTAGTTTGATCATTTCCTAGCTATAAGATCATTAATTATTATCAGTGTGTATTTTAATACTGTCGAATGTAAATGAATTCCCTTTTATTGTAATTATTTACAAGCCCAATGGACCAAAAGGACCATTCATATGATAGAATGGCATTAATATTCTCTCAGCACAATTCCTATATGTGATACTGACAGACAGGAGAGAGCAGCAGGAAGGGTTTATTGAGATCAGCTCTAGTTTTAGACAATGCCACATTCAGAGCAGAGGATAATCAGAGCAGATCACACCTTCTTATATTTTCCGTACATAGGTCTACATTTTAATGTCTATAAAATTGTTAAATGATATTTTGAAGTATGACACACACACACGTTCACCCATGTCAACCCTGAAACCACAGAGCAGAGCCCCCTCACGTTACAAATCCCAATTTAACCCCCGGTAACACTAATCTAATATACCCTGAAATACCAGAACAACTGGTACTGGAGCCTATGCAAAATCCATAGCAACACGACTTATGCACGTCATTGGTTGCGTCTGCCATTGCATCTATAAAGCAAAAGGCATCTATGGAAAAACAGCCGTGCGGCTGTAAAAAGACTCTGGGTGAATGTGACCAATGTCGGCTGACGAGAATCGTTTCACATGATAGACGTGATAGAATTCAATACTGAGGCTTTCAACAAACATCAGCGTGGGGACCGTGCAATGTTCCCTCCAAGATCCCGTGTGGGACCTACCAAGTATGAACTGATATACCAGTTTTTTTTGGTACTTCAATGTATATAAACATAATCTCCACTAAACTGCTGAATTTGTATATGAGCAATGATCAAAATAATCGTTAAAGGTGCAACAGCCTTTAAAGATTGCTTAGAGAAAATATATAATAAAAAATTATCTATGCTTAATCCATATGCATAAAAAGACATTTTACACAACCTGAGTAATTATTATAATGCATTATATATTTACAAGCTGCTATGCCACTGTATTTATTAAATATTAAACAGACTGACTCTAGTAACATGCAGAATTATCTGTAACCACTTCAACCAGTAGGTGGAGAACTTAAGCTAAAAAGCCATCCTGTCCATTTGCCTCTTTATGTGCTACATGACTCGAACCTCAAGGTTAAGTAAAGCTGATATTGTGATCAAGGTTGACTTTATTTCAGTGTAATTTCTGGTGTAATTCAGTTCAGTGTTGTCGAACCTGAATGGTGTGTGGTGGCTGCAGGAGAGTAGGATGGCCCACAAAGCGAACGTTATCAATCTTCAGTTCAAACTTTTTGCCGCACATATCCGACTTCGGGGCCAAGATGGTGGCAAGAATGATATCAGAGAATCTAAAAGGAAGAATAAAGGCAGAATACATCAAAGAGCAATTGGCAAACCAAAGTTCAGAGCAGGAGTGGATGCTACAATTCAGTTCCCTTAAAACAAATACAAACTGATTGGCTAACAATCTGTTCAGCAATAAAGCATATGAATTTATATCCCTTACAGAAGAACATACTGAGAAAGGACATTATAATCAAATGAATCAATAAGAATACAGTGGTGCTGGAAAGTTTGTGAACCTTTAGGAATTGTCTATAGTTCTGCATAAATTTGACCGAAAACTTCATCAGATTTTCACACAAGTGCTAAAAGTAGGTAAAGAGCACCAAATCAAACAAATGAGAAAAAAAATTAGATTTGTTCATTTATTTATTGAGGAAAATGATCCAATGTCTCATATCTGTGAGTGGCAAAAGTATGTGAACCTTTAGGATGAAATTAAGGTGAAATTAGAGAACATGGATCGAGCAAAGTCTGATCTTTATAACACGTTATCAGAAGTGTATAATGGCACGGACAAAGGAGATTTCTGAGGACCCTAGAAGAAAAGTTGTTGATGCTCATCAGGCTGGAAAAGGCTACAAAACCATCTCCAAAGATTTTGGACTCCACCAATCCACAGGCAGACAGACTGTTTACAAATGGAAGAAATTCAAGAGCATTATCCCCAGGAGTGGTTGATGAACAAAGATCAGGCCAAGAGCAAGGTGTGTAATAGTCTACGAGATCACAAAGCAACGTGAGGTAACTTCTAAGCAACTAAAGGCCTTACTCACATTGGCTAATATTAATGTTCATGAGTCCACCATCAGGAGAACACTGAACAACAATGGTGTTCATGGCACGGCTGCAAGAAGAAAGCTGCTGCTCTCTATAAATAACATTGCTTTCCCATTCTGCAGTTTGCTAAAGATCACATGGACAAGCCAGAAGGCTACTGGAACAATGTTTTGTGGACAGATGAGACGAACATAGAGGTTTTTGGTTTAAATGAGAAGGGTTATGTTTGGAGAAAGGAAAACACTGAACCTCATCCCATCTGGGAAACACGGTGGTGGTAGTATCACGGTTTGCACCTGTTTTGCTGCATCTGGGCCAGGATGGCTTATCATCATTGATGGAACAATGAATTCAGAATTACACCAGCAAATTCTAAAGGAAAACATCAGGACATCTCATTTGTCTATGAGCTGAATATCATGAGAACGTGGGTCAAGCAGCAACACAGCGAGCCTAAGTACACAAGTCGCCCTACCAAAGAATGGTTAAAGTTAAAGTTTTGGAAAGTTCTGACCATAATCCAATAGAAATGTTGTGGAAGGACCTGAAGCGAGCAGCTCATAGGAGAAAGCCCACCAACATGAAGCTGCTTTGTACAAAGGAATGGGCTAAAATTCCTCCAAGCTGAATGTTCGGTTGCAGTTATTGCCCGGCACAAGGGGGTCACACCAGATACTAAATGCAAAAGTTCACATACTTTTGCCACCCACAGATATGAGACATTGAGTCATTTTCCTAAAATAAATAAATGAACCAAGTCTAATATTTCTGTCTCATTTGTTTGATTTGGTGCTCTTTATCTACTTTTAGGACTTCTTTAGGAATCTGATGAAGTTTTAGGTCAAATTTTTGCAGAAATATGAACAATTCCAAAGGGTACACAAACTTTTATGAAACGTTCAAGCACCACTGTACGAATAACTGTTTTCATAATAAGAGAGAAAACGATTCAGAAGACTGCCTGTGGCAGAGATGATAGATTCATGTTTTATCTGTTAAAGACATACATTAAAGAGGTGGTTCAACCCCCAGAAAAGCCCAGTGGTGAAAAAAGTCAGTAGCCCTACCTTTGTCCTTAAAAGACTTAACCTCAATCAGTAGCGAAATTGTTTTGCCAGAAAGAATGAACAGAAACAAGCATTGTTATCTGTTGGATATGTGCATGGGTTGAAAGGAATGAGAAGAATTAATGAGAAGAATTCGTTTTCTGCTTAAAATGGGTTTTGCAGTTTGGTGCAGTGAAACTATGAATCACCTTAAATTACACAGACCAAAATTGAACATTAAGGCAAATTATTTCAATGTATTTTATAGATATTAAATCAAGCAATGAAAATTCAACACATAATTGACTTTGTAACTATACACCAATTAACATCAACCATAATTACACATCACGATTTCAGAATTAGGTCTGACTGAGCTTTAGGACACCCACAATGAGATACGTTAATTTCGTACCTAAATTTCAAAATGGCAACAGAGAGAAAAGGTAAATTAATAAAGCTGGCGTGTTCTAGGGGGAAAAAGGAAATGTGGTTTAAAATGATTTCATCTTACCCTGCTACCAACTGTTCATCAGTTAATGGAGTTTGCTCTCTGAAATGGGAATATGGCCATAAAAAAGAAATACAGGGAAAAAAGGAAAATGGCAGCAATCAAGATGACAAGAGTTCACCAAATAAAAATGTTACAAATAAATTAATCAGGAGTGACTTAAGTTTCCATGGATACGTAAAAATGACCCTTCTCGTTCTCCCAGTGTCAGTCATCATAACATGCATCACTAATATAACTGATATAACTATGTGATGATTTATACCTACTCCTTATTTAATAGTAGCCGGTACATGAAAAAACTATTTACACATCATATTATTATATGTAATTAAATGCAAACCCCAAAAAATATTTTAACTAACATTCAAGGTTAAATATAATTATTTCTATTGTGTCTAACCTAAATTAATTTGTCATTAGAATAAACATCCTTATTCTATTCATCTTGAACTGAAAAAGTTTTGCCAAGCACAAACTGTTGCTTATCTTATTTGTCCATGAATTACATCTGGCTAGATTCCAGAAAACTAACTGTTCCTAACTTTTTGCAGAAAATGTGACTCAGCTAAATTTTCTGATGAGTAATAAAAATTCAGTTAAGCAAAACATGACATTGCAAGACTGTAAACAGCACTGCCTGAAGAAAAACTAATGAAGAAAGCTTTAGGGTTGGGGGGGTTGGTGGCACACCCATGCACGTAGCATGATCATGACCTTGACAAGGCAAACGCTGCGTTAGTGATGGCCCCTTTGGGTTGCATTTCTGTTAGTTTTTGTTGTTGTTGTTGTTGTTGAGTTTGCGAAAGTGCACTGAAAAGCACTACTGAAAAATAAAGCTGAAACGCCTCCTCACCCCTACACACCAGGTTCAACAGCGGTGCCAAAACCCAGGATTCAAACACCACCATGCAAGCCTCCTTACTTGCTGGGATCTTAAAATCCTTTGCTGTCTCCACATGCTCCATCTCTCTCCACAGTGGGAACTTCCTGTGTCCACCAGAACAGTGGCATCAAATTCAGTTCCTCTTCAGAGAGACATGGAGGGTTAGGAGCTGTCACGGGATGTGACCCTGATTTACGCATTTGAGTGAGTGCGAATGACTGATGGTCCTCAAATGATACAGGATGCAGGAATAAGGAAGGAACAACCCAATTATCAGTCCTAAAGAGAACAATGCTGTTCCATGTGGCAAGTTATAATGCCACGCCTGGGTATTTGGGGCAGGATAAGGCATTAAACCATCTCTCGGCCTATTACTATTGGTCAGGCAATCACAGCGATGTTTAGAGGTGTTGTGCAGCATGCAGCAAATGTCAGCTGGTGTATATGCCACCCCAAAAACACATCTTCAATTGATCATGGTTTTCTTCAACAGAATAGCCTCTATGCAGAAAAGTCTTCCGGGTTTCGCTAAGCCAGCTTATCGGCATCCTGCAAAACCAGGGAGTTAGCCATTTGTACGAGCTGTCGGCAGATGTCGTGCTCTCTGAGTCTGTTTAGGACGGCGTTTTACACGAGATGTCTACATGTCTCATTTGGCCCTGGTTCCTTGTGTGGACAACCTCTCGCTGTCCCATAGATCAAACGCCGCCGTGTTACAAAGGGAATTTTCTCAAGTGCTTTTGCCTCTAACTAATCACACAAACCTCATAAAGCATCCACATCGAGACTCCTCTACACGTGGTTGTATGCAGCAGCCCCTACTGTTTACCCGAGAACAATAAAAATGTCATTTGTCATGAAGTAGTGCCACAGTCCTGTGGTTTTGGAGCCCAAGGCTGATGGGTCGGTCTGGTCCTCTGTAGACTTTAGAAAAGTCAATGCGGTGTTTAATTTTGGGGCAGGAGGTTCGAGCCCCAGCATTAAGGGCTGCCACCGCCAGGCCTCTGAGCAAGGGCCCCCAACCCGCTGCTCAACCCAGCCACTGAGGGGCGCAATGCATACACAGTGCATACCTAATGCCACGTATTGATCAACTCCACAATTGTTTAGCTGTTCCTCGAATTTTAACCAAGGACCAAGTATTTAACCAAGTATTGGCAGATTCTCTAGATTCCATATTTATACCATTTTGTAACTCTTCCGTTTGGTTGTTTCGAGCCTCAGCAACATTTCAGTGTCTCTTGGAGAGAACTCTCTGCCCGCACAGCACAAATGCTGCAACTTCTTTAGATGGCATAATTATTTCCAGTAATGACTGGAAGCATTTACAACATTTTAGAGCTGTGCTGAGATCCTGGATACGGGTGAGACTTACAGCAAAGCCAAAGAAGGGTGCAGCTGGACGGGTGGAAATAAAGAATCTGGTCCTGGTGAAATGGGGGCCTCGGCTACAGCCCGCACAGCTCGCTGGCTTGAGTCACGTGTGGGTATGTGGCAATGGGGAAGAGCATAATGAGCATAAGAAGCAGGCGGACAGGGGCCAGGTTGAACCAGGAAGTAACATGTCACAATTCTCACCTGTGTCTTATTATAGCCAGCCTACATATGTGTGATTCTTTGTGCTTTTAGGGACTGCTGTGAGCCTTTCTGTGAGTGGCATAGCTGACAGAGGTTGTAACACAAGCACACACACACACACACACACACTCTCACCCACACATGGAGCATGATCATGACCTTAAAGATTTGTTATTTCTTAATTTTTAATATTCAGTGTTTCTTCTTAAAATCATAATCTTACAATAAATACTGTATAGTACAGTACATTCTGACGTCTTAGTCTTGTTGTCTCTAAAAATCCCAAAAGATAAGATATAAAGAGCTTAAATATTCTTAACATAAGTCCTTATTACAGCGTACATTACAGTATGTATTTGCATTAAGTCTTAGCCTGTGTAATTACCACTACCAGGAATCATGTCATCTGTTAACTAGCAAGCTGAAATTTGGAAAGGCATGTACAGGTAGATAATGAAGAGGTTTTTTTGCTGGAGCAGACGCATGGGTGTAATAAACGTAAGCAACCATCTGTCACTCCTGAAGAAGTCATGCAAGTACAAAAACAAGTGGTCAACCACTAGCGATCTGATCACTCGGGAAACGTGTTAATACAACGTGAACAATGAGCCTTATTTACATTGTTTCTTTGGGCACATTCTCTTTTTTCTTTCTTATATTTATAGACCACATCTTGGGGATTTCAGAGATTTATAATGTCTTGTTCTATTACACTGCATTGATGATAGAAAAAGTTGGCGAAGAAATTTCAAACCTTCCAACTTCATCTTTTATATGAATTAAAACACTGTTTACGCATCAACACTTAAGAGTCATAAGAGCACAGTACCGTGAATCTCCATCTTGGTCCTCAGAGGCATCACCTGTGGTCCTGAGAGCATATGGACTTCGCTGTTTTGCTTCAACCAAAAACAAACATGAACACACACCATTTACACATTCGGCTGATGCTTTTAACCAAAGTGACACAGAATTAAGACAGGACAGAAGCGAGCCATTAAGGGTTAAATGTTTTTGCTCAAGGATCTGACAGTGGCAGCTGGATGGTGCTGGGATTTGAGCTCAACCTTCACATCAGTAGCCTAAAGCAGAGACTCAGGGGCTCTTTAGAGCTGGCACTTTTCAGATCACTTTAGCAACTTTATTTGAAAAAGAGCCCTAAAGGAAATCTAGTGCAGACTGAACAGACATCAGCAACCATATCACATTCAATCACAGCTGCTGTTTATGTCAGGTCAGAGAGCAGGTATGGTCATCACATCACTGCTGTGTAAAGCCCGCGATGTTCATGTGTAAGCCTGTGTTCCCACCAACCAATCACAGATGACCACTGTTCCCAACAGCCAATCACAGATCACCACTGTTCCCAACAGCCAATCACAGATCACCACTGTTCCCACCAACCAATCACAGATCACCACTGTTCCCACCAGCCAATCACAGATCACCACTGTTCCCACCAACCAATCACAGATCACCACTGTTCCCACAACCCAATCACAGATCACCACTGTTCCCACAACCCAATCATACATCACCACTGTTTCACCTGCACACTTTATTACTCTGGACTACATTTACACATCAGTCATTCCATCAGTAAACATTTTGCCTTGTGTCCACGATCAACATGATAGTACATTTCAACTGTATAAATAAATGTGACTCATCATTCGTTCATCTTCACCAACTGTCGAATCCTGATCGGAGTCACACCTTGCGACAATTTAGTGTAGCCAACGTACCAACTTGCAGGACAGTCAGAGGAAACTGGAGAACCCAGAGGAAACCCACACAAACACACAGGGAGAACATTCGAAACTAGACACCGAGAGTAACCGAGATCCTGAACTCAGGATCAAACATTTTGTACGCACTGAAGTAACAGAAACACAGCAACGCCACTTATACAAATCACTGGTTGCATCCAGCAGTGTGTACATAAAGCGACAGACATCTATGGAAGCTTCTAGAGCTGTTTCCAGTGTGAGAATGGCAATTTATCACGATTTTGTTATTTTCAGAGCGGTTTAATAGTTGGAGCTCGTGAGACGGGTCACAACATTTCAGAAGTAGAAGCAAAGTTTGGATTTTCACGTATGAGCATTCCAAGGATGTAGCCTGACTACAGGAAATCCTGCAAAACCTCAAACTTATGACAGTAGCGTGTCCGTAAAAAGACTCTGGGTGAACGTGAGCAGCGTCGGCTGGCGGGAATCGTTTCACGTGATAGACGTGTAGCACTGCCAAAGTAACGTCGGGACGGGATTCAATGCTGGAGCCTCAACGAACATCAGCGTGAGGACTGTGCAACGTTCCCTCCGAGATCCTGTGGAAGACCTACCAAGGATTAACTTGGTTATCTGTGTACATTTTGTAACTAGTTAGTCCAAAGATGACTTCTTGCTGTAAGAAATAATCATCTTCTTCTTGTAACATATACAAATGATCATGACGTCATGTGGTGATCTGTGGCAGGTTTGTTTTTGTGCGCATGCATTAGCTACTTCCGTGATCCACTGAGCTGCCTTTTCCCCAGACAGAAACATGTTTGCATCACTCCGTTACCCTGTGTGTTGAAGCACAGCAGAAGAAGCAGAAATGACAGATCTGGCTTTGACTCTTACTTGCAGTCGATGACGTGGTTTCAGACGCCCTCACAAACGGGTATCGAAAGAGCAGTTTGTTTCCACGACTTCCGGAACTAACCAGAATCACGCTTATGGGACTGTTCTTGTCTCCGTTCTTCTGAAATGTGGTGTCTGGTGCTTTGGGTGCTGGTTTGGGATCTAGATCTAGCGAGGATTGTTTATACATATTGTACAAACTATGGGCAAAATGATACAAATAACAAATTGACAGGCTCACTAATATGCAGGCATGTCACGTTGTAACTGAACTGTAGGTAGATTATTTCAGATTAAACTGTCTAAGCAACTCCGAGACTCCTAATATTTAAGCATCGACGTGTCTAGGTAACCTATAATCATCATAAACTAGAAGTTCCTTTAACTAATCACCGGTAATCTGACAAGGTGAGTGACACGTAACGCAGTGTAGCAGAGACACTCATCCGCTCTGCGTTTAGTGTAAACATTGCGGCGCGGACAGTCTGCTTCTAGTTATCTACACGTTTAATTTCACTTTACCGTGACATAAGACGCAAAGCATCCAACATCTTAGTCCCGCTCTGTACACACGAAACACATTTATATCACAAATTAAATATATTACATTGCTCTGCAAGACATTACAGCTATCATAACGGTAATAAACAAATCGTCCGACCCTTAAATCAGTTCGTGTTTCAACGTCTACTTCACGAGAGGTTCCGCTTTCGGTCCAGCTTAGATTTGTCTGAGTAAACAGACAGGGGAAAATAATCTGTGCTTTTTCTTAAACTTTTGACATATAAGGCTGAAAAAAATTAGCAATACTATATCTTTAATGATTTTTTGTGTCCACTTGGGATTTGAACAGTTGTTTT
>JAOVVH010000026.1:24748843-24760476 GCA_028566435.1 Scorpiodoras heckelii | reverse complement strand
CACACACACACACACACACACACACACACACACACACACACACACACACACACACACACACACACACATTTATAGTGGTTTTGGAAAATTCTGTCTACATATCAGTTTGTATTTGTGTATTGTGTGAAATACGCATCCTAAAACTAGATTTTTTTTCATTTTGTCAGAAAAAAGTACACATTGAAATGACACTATACAAGTATAGCTATTGTAAGTCTATTGTAAGTCTATTCAACACATGGAGCATGTGTACTATTGCTGTTAGTTTTCACACAGAACAAAGCTAAGGTGAGTCAGCATACATTCTGCTTGTGACATAAATGTGTAGAAATGACTATTAAAACTATTAATGATTGCTTTCAAAGAGTGAAAAATAATATTACAACAATATTATAAGGAGCTCCATCCAAGGTGTATTCCTGCCTCATTCTCAGTGATCCCAAGATACTCTCAGAACCCACTCTGACCCTGACCAGGATAAAGCACTTACTGAAGATGAATAAATTAAGGAATGAATGAATGAATGAATTATAAAACAGCAATTAAGCTTTCATTAACAAAAAGGTCCTGGAAAACTGTTTGGTTAGAACAGCCAGTGATAACAAACCATGGTTGCATGGAGTGCTGCAGAATAGTTATCTGATCATGGACATGATCCATTCACAAAGATAAACGCACTAATCTAATAATGTATGACACCTTATTCGAGCCAAAGTTAAACCAGGATAAATTCTAACTATGCAATTAAAATGATCAGACTTCGAAGCACTGTGGCATTGGAAACCGGGGGCCTCATTTATTACCTGAAGTGCATGTTTTGTCCTTGAATTTCATCTGATTGATCAGACAGTCCTACTCCCATGTTAGCTGAAAAAGTGTTTAGCTTGATTGCTGGTTACATAAATTTTCCTATAGGGTGCCAATAAATATGACTGTATATCCAGTATAATCTTTTAGAGTGGCAAGTCTACAGGTTATTGTGTAGTCAATGCAATAACATTTAAACAATTAGCCTAGGTTTGTTGCTTAAAAGAAGACAAAATTACAGGTAGATATTATCAGAGCCACACACCTTGGATAATCATCGGGACATAAACACATATGGGATCTTGCTCCCTTATTGTTAAAAAAACTAACAAACAATAAGCAAATCTGAATCTAACCCAAAAGGTTTTATAGCTGGTAGTCAAAACCCCCAGCGAAGACCATGACTGTTTACATTCATTTGATTCAGACTTTAAATATTTGATCTAGATTGGCACTTATTAAACTGAATTTTTCATACCGATATTCATTATATGTGCAAAAGTTTGTGGACACGACCATCACAGTCATATGAGGTTCTTCTTCAAACTGTTACCACAAAGTTGGAAGCACACAGTTATCTAGAATGTATTCCTTTGCTGTAACATTACAATTTCCCTTCACTGGAACTAACAGGCTATGCACATAGTGAGCTCTATGAAGACCTGGTGTGTGAAGTTTGGAGTGGACTCGAGGGTCCTCCACAGAGCCCTGACCTCAACCCCACTGAGCACCTTTGGAATGAACTGGAACTGGAGCCTCGTCACCCAACATCAGTACCTGACATCACTAAAGCTCTTGTAGATGAATGAACACAAATCCCCACAGCCACACTCCAAACTCTAGTGCAAAGCCTTCCCAGAAAACTGGAGCTGATTATAACTGGAAAGATGGATTAAATCTGGATGGTGTGTTCAAACGGCACAATCGGTGTGATGGTCAGGTATCCACAAACATTTGGCTGTATAGTCTATTTTGTGAGATCCCTATGAATACAGGCTGTTTTATTCTTCCTTGATATTGCCCTAATTCCCAACATCAAGTAGACAATAAAGTTTACTCAAAAGTCTAATAACCTGAACAATTCTGGCACAACCACTGAGGAGAGGAGTCATGACCTGTCACTATTATTTCTTTAGTCTTGTCATTATTAGGCTACATGCCTTTCCAGATTTTGGAAGCCACTCATGGGCAAATGTAAAATAGTCTAATTAATTTGGAAAATGTGCTCTGCATAAGAGTCCATTGGTGATGTCTCTAACAACTAGTGAAGGCATTTCTATTGTTTGCCTATTTATTAATTGAGCATTGAGCTGTTTCTTATGCTTTAACTGCTCTGTCTCTCTCTGTCAAGTAAACTTTTAACTTTTAATGGTTCATTTTTATTCAGATGTTCCTCAAGATTTTCATAATCAAGGTTAAATTCATTCTTTAATTAAATAATTCACTTAATGTCACACTGAAATGTGACATTCCATGAGAGAAGAAGTGAGTATACAAGACAAAAATGGAGTTGATTTTCACTTCCCATTTCAGGTTTCAGAGAAGTCCATTGATATGCCGTTTTTAATATTAGATCGTATCATTGAAATTTAGAATTTAATAAATGAGGCCTCAGGTTTGGAAAGACGTGTGTAAAGGATACACTGAAACCATTGAAAATGCAGAGGCGTAGAAATAAGTGATAATAACAGTGGATATACAGTATAATAAAAAGAAAAACAGATATATTTGCACAGATCAACTGTACGCACAATAACAATGAGTATATGTCCACAGAGGAATCAGGCTTAGTGTTTTATTTTAGGATTTCACTTGAAGCTGGTGGAGATCCCACGATTTGTGACTTTGGAGATACCTAACAGGAAAAAAAAAAAGAGATAAAGAGGTAAATGCTCAAAGAGGTAGAAGCAATAACAAATACAGCATGCTTGCATAGTTAGGGCAAGTACATGTGATTTTTGCTTACAGGGGAAGGCGGTTTAGCAAAGTTCAGATGGGCATACAGTAGCACGGCAATGTCATTCTGACTAGCCTCTAGTGCTATGGAGAGAGCAGTGCTGCCATCCTGAGGGAATAAAGTTAATGATGAACAAGTGGATATTTTGGAACAAATATGATCCAAGTATATTCAGCTATTTTTTTTAAAGAGATAAAAACCCCATTAACAAGAAAGGAATAGCTGGAGCACTCACATTATCGGTGAGAGTGGCATCACAGCCTGGTACAGAAAGCAGTTGGCGCACAATGTCCACGTGACCATGCTCACAGGCACACATGAGGGCTGTGGAGCCATCGTCATCCTGAAGATTGACCTGAGCACCGCAGCACAGCAGAGCCCTCACCATGTCTCCTCGGCCATGACTCACTGCCAGCATAAGAGCTGTTTGCCCAGCCTACAAACAGCCAACACACACGAAGACCCTGCTCATACTTGGTATTAAAATGTGATTGGATCACTCAAGACAAATGATTATATTACATCCAAACAGGGTCAAACACTCACTCTTTGAGAAAGCTGTGGGTTTCTTTTGGCAGAACTGAGATTCCAATAGCTCTACTGCTAAATCAAACTTTTTACTTGATTTTTCTAGTTAAATGTTATCATAAGAAGGAGATTTTATAAGGCAATCAATCACAGAGGTTCTTTAGAGAGTTAAGATACATTTGAGGGAAAATGTAGGTTTTCTCATAACTGTAATTAATCTAGGATGGACTGCATTGTGGCTACTGCATGTGGCCCAATAAGGACTATACTTTTTGGCCAGTAGAGGGCGCACCTGGCTAGCCTTGGCATTGACATCTCCTGTGCGGAGCAGCTGCAGAACTGTCTGAAGGTCACTTTCGGAGTGAAACGCAGCCAGAGCTGTCAGCATGATAGCCGTGTAGCCAGCCTTGTTCTGCTTATCTGCGTTACATAGACCTGTATACAGCACACACAAATTTTAACTGGTGAACAAAAGCAACATAGTCTCCATGGTACACATAAACAATAAAAACTCAATCAGCACGTCAGCCAACTTTACTGGCCATGTCACTGCACATTTCAGATATTTCCCTGCTTCAATCTTTACATCTAATTAAATTCATCATCTAAGTGATAAGACCATGACTTTTAATGCCATGAAGTTAACATGGCCAATCACAAAGACTGACCTGTGTCCAGCAACAGTTTCACCACAGGAAAGTTGGAGTGTGAGACAGTATAGTGCAGTGCTGTGTTTCCATTCCCATCAGCCATATTGATCACAAACTCCAGCAACTGAGGTGAGACAGAGGCAAAGGCATCCATGTAGGCTTGCACCACTGCTGTGTCTGCAGATTTATGACATGAGACACGTAGCCACTCCTGCAACACTGTGGTGTAGGCTGTTCTCTGGAAGAAACATAATTACAAAAGACTTGAAATAGATTGCAGAAAGATAAAAGCATTGGGATATAAGGAATATAAATATATACATGAGGTGGAATAAAAGAAACACCACATTAAAAAAGGTCTGTGAGTTTAGTTTTGAGTTTAAGGTGACTAAATCCCAACTGAATCAGGGCTGCCCTGGTGAGTTATATTAGGTTGATTCCATCAGTAAGTACCAGCTAAAAAGCAACACTAAGCAATTTAAGGGATTATTTATTATCGCACTGGTGTCACCCAAATGAGGATGGGTTTCCTTTTGAGTCTGGTTCCTCTCAAAAGTATCAGGCGAATTTTCCTTGTTATCGTCACCCCTGGCTTGCTCATTAAATTTATAGATTTTATATAACTTTTACATAAATTAAAAAGTTATGTCAGGCTGAATCACAAGGAATGGAAGATTCAAATTGAAAATCTTTACTGATATAAACTGTGTAATTCATTGAAAACAAAATGATTTAACAATTGTCAGTGGAGACCAAAATCATCAACCCACTGAGGGCTGGATTCAAAATCAGTTAGATTTTTTTACTTTGATGAAAATCTAAGTAAAAATCTGAAATCACAGGCTGATCCAATTTGCATGAATTTCATCACTGAAGTCATAATAGGACTCAGTAGCATGAACGGCCCTCCATGTGCCTGTATGCATTCCTGACAGTGTCTGAGCATGCTCCTAATGAGATGGTAAATGATCTCCTGAGGAATCTCCGCCCAGACCTGGTTAAAGGCATCAATGAGCTCCTGGACAGACTGTACCACTACTTTTGAGGTCAGGACTCTGTGCAGGCCAGTCAAGTTCTTCCACACCAAACTCACTCATCCATGTCTTTATGGACCTTGCTTTGTGCACTGGTGTGAAGTCATGTTGGAACAGGAATCCCCAAACTGTTCCCACAAAGTTGGAAGCATGAAATTGTCCAAAATCTCTTGGGATGCTGAAGCATTAAGAGTTCCTTTCATTGGAACTAAGGGGCCGAGCCCAACACCTGAAAAACAACCCTGAACCATAATCCGCCCACCACCAAACTTTACAATTGGCAAAATGCAGTCAGACAATTACCGTTCTCCTGGCAACCGCCAAACCCAGACACATCCATCAGATTGCCAGACAGAGAAGCGTGATTCGTCACTACAGAGAACACGTCTTCTCTGCTCTAGAGTCCATTGGCGGCATGCTTTACACCACTCCATCCGACACTTTGCATTGCGTTTGGTGATGTAAGGCTTGGATGCAGCTGCTCGGCCATGAAAACCCATTCCATGAAGTTCTCTACGCACTGTTCTTGAGCTAATCTGAACGCCACATGAAGTTTGGAGGTCTGTAGTGATTGACTCTGTAGAAAGTTGGCGACCTCTATGCACTACGTGCCTCAGCATCTACTGACCCGCTCTGTCATTTTACGTGGCCTACCACTTGGCTGAGTAGCTTACGTGGCTGAGTAGCTTTCATTCCCAGTTGCTTCCACTTTGTTATAATACCACCGACAGTCGATTGTGGAATATTTAGTAGCAAGGAAATTTCATGACTGAACTTGTTGCACAGGTGGCATCCTATCATGGAGCCATGCTAGAATTCATGGTACCACACCTGTGGCCAGGGAAGTGATTGGGACACCTTAATTCACTGATTTGGATGGGTGAGTGAATACTTTTGGCAATATAGATTATATATACCACACTCATATGTGCTTGTTGAAAGACTTTTCACTACATTTTGGAACGCGGTTGTGGGGATTTGTGTTCATTCAGTGGCAAGAGCATCAGGTGAGAGCATCTTGGAAGATTGAGATCAGGCAGTGATGTTGGGTGAGGAGGCCTGGGGTAGAGTCAGTGTTCCAGTTCATCCCAGTGGTGTTCAGTGGGGTGGAGGTCGGGGCTCTGTGCAGGGGCATGTGTTGCATTGTCATGCTGGAACACCTTAGTTCCAATGACAGGAAATTGTAATTCTACAACATACACATATGTCCTATACAATTGTGTGTTAGGAGTATTGTGGAAGAATGACATTTGACTGTGATAGTCAGGTGTACTCAAACTTTTGGCCATACAGTGTATATGGCATATAGCATATGGCCTGCCCACCCCTTTTAGACAACTAGTAACTGATATGTCATGTCATTTCTATATTGCTGAACAAATATACATACCGCCCCCTGTTGGCTAAAAGCATTTGGTTCACCAAGTGCTTTCTGCAAGGTATGAAGAGCTGTCATGAAGCTGTCACTCAGTTCTCCTCTGAAAGTGAAAAGGCAGTGATTCATTAGTTGAATTATAACACTCGTTTATACTAACAAAAAGTTTAGAATTTGTACCACACCTGGTTTCTTGTTTAGGTGTTTTGTTTGAGCAGGTGTTTTCAGTTGGACTACTGACTGGAGATTTGCCTGTATCCTGCTGGTCAGAAACATCTGAAGTCTTCAACTGCACAGTTGGCTGGTATGGACTGAGGTCAGTGGTTTGTGATTGGCTATCATCTGGATGAGAAGCACCAGTGGTATGTGACCGAGCAGTGAGCTGTTGAGTGGTCATGCCTGAGGATTCTGGCTGGTTAGAATTTTGCTGGCTATCTGAGCTAGAGGCTTGGGGCTGGTTAAGAGTTTGTTCCAAAGCTGTGCAGATGGTTGATGATTCAGTGGAACTGTGTTCAGGGCAAGTGGCAGTGTTTTGGGTGGCATTTTCCTGAATGGGATCTGATTCTGCTGACATGCTAGGAGTCTCCTGAGGAGTCATGGCAGTTGTAGATGACAGGACTACAGAGTGCCAGTTGTCAGAGTCTGAGGCTGGTGGCTTTATAACATGTGGACATGTGGCTGTGTCCAAGGCTGGTGATTGGGTGATGCTATGCACACTTGAGCCCTCACTAAGTAAAACAGGGGTGTTGTTGTTTTGGGCACTTGCTGGCTCTGTAGATTTGGGAATTACAGGGACAGAAACAGAAGAGCTGCTGACAGAGGTAGCCTGAGGGTGATGAGCTGGAGATTCTGGTAGTTTCTCAGTGGCTTCATGATATTCGCTTTCATCACTCTCATCATCTGAACTCTCAGAACTGCTCTCTGATGAGGTGGATTCATACCTGTAGTTCATACCTGTAGTTACTGCTCTCATTAAACAGTTATTACAAAAAGTTACTACATAAGGACAGAGAAAATTATAAGGAAGTTCCACTAACTAATTTAAGTCACAAAAATAATATATAATAATTGCACAGCAAAAATAGTGATAGTTATAGAATACATATTAATTGTACCCTCCATTCACTCCTATGAACTTCAGATTCTTCTGGGTTGAAGAAGAGCATGGTTCTCTGTCTGCCTTATGCTTCATGATTGATCTCAACCTAGAATGAGGAGAGCCTTTAAAAGAAATAAAGAGCATTATTTGTATTGTGTAAAAATATAGTCAGATGCATAAATTCATGTATATGTACGAAATCATTAAAAGGAAGAATGGCAAAAGACATACCTGGTTGGGGTGCACTTTCATGTGAGTGCATAACTTCTTTGACTAGCTGCCGTTTCTCTTCACCCTCCCTCAGCCTCTGGCACAGGGGACCCGGTTGAAAGGAGTTTGTCTCCATAGCAGTGGAAGGGCTGGTGACTGGCACTGATGTAGACAATTCACTTCTTAAGACCTCTCGTACCTGTCTGGAGCTTACTGCAATTGATTCTGGGACAGCAGCCAGAAGTACAACACAAAACACAGCAAAATCAACATTCAATATTATACTTTTTAAGTGACAGGTAAACATGGAATAGGGAGGACTGGAATTGAAGTATCAATACATACCTTCTGCACTCAAAGGTTCTGCATATCCTCTGTGAGATCTCCCCTCCAGCACAGGTGCAGATAGAGGTCTGCTGGAGGTGCTGCATTGCGGAGTCCTGAGCATCACCACAGGCTGCTCCACAGTATACACCTGGATCCCCACTGTCCTCTGCTGTTTCTGCTGGCCTTGCTGAGTAAAGCTGACCAGTGTGTGGAGGCCAGCACCTCCCAGGTCATGCTGCTCATTCCAGCCCAGGCTGGTGGCCCTCACAGCATGATCGGCCTGCAGAGTACCACCCTGCCTCTCCTTCTGCGCTGCCTCCACCTGCATCTGGGCACTATTTAGCTCTTGCATAGTTTTACTCAACTGCACTTCCAACTGGTCCACCTTGGACTTCAGAACTTCCATCTCTGGCAGAAAGCCCAAGTCTTCCTCCCTCACACCTACACCCACCTGGCAAGTATCTTTCTCGATTCTCTCTGGACCCACGCCAATGGTTCGAAACTCCTTCCTGGTCCCTAGCCGAACACTGCCCACAATCACAGTATCTTCTATCTCACAGCCAGAGTCCTGACGTGAGCCATCAGGGGTGGTGGGTGAGAGTCCCTCCTCCAGCTTACTGCTACCAACCTCCCCGCCCTCCTCTGGAATGTCAATGTAGAGCTCTCCACGTGGCCGCCCACGACTGAACCCATGTGTGTGGCCCAGGAACTTCTGGCTTTTTAGCTGCACACTAAGCTGTCGCTTTTCCTCCTGCAGCACAGAGATCTTTACCTGCAGCACAGGAATGGTCTTTACTTGCTCTTCCAGATCTCGGATTTTCCTAAGGGCCATGGCCATCTGCTCACGTACATGTTGTAAGTGGGCTGGGGTGGGTGATACGGGTGTGGACAGGCCTGAGCTGGCAGGTGTGTATGAACTTCCCCCTCCCTGAGCACGATTGAAGCTGTGGGCACTGGACAGAGAGGTGTTGGAGCCAGCAACACTGCTGTTCATGCTGCCTAAGTTGGAAAAGCGAGTATCCTTCTCTTCCTCCAACTTTCGCCGTGCATCTAGCAAAGTCTTCTCCACACGGGCCATGCTGAAATTGGGACGCTGAGAGGTGTGATAGCCCGGTGCACAGTATGAGTAGGATGAGTGGCGGCTGTCCATGCTGGCATTAGAGCATAAAGACTCAGTGGAGGTCCACCAGGAGCCAGTGTATCCATAACCACGCGGCAGAGAACCATAGCGTGGGCGTCGCTGAACAGGGACCCTCTTAATAGTGTTACCCTTTTCAATGTCATTAACATACTTGAGGAAGTCCAGATCCAGACGGTAACCATAGGGGGTCTCTACCGAGTAAGGAGCTTCTGTGTCCTTCGGGTGCAGGGAAGTGGGGACTGTAGAGTTTATCTTCCCTGCAGAGTGGGGTAATCAACTTTAAATAAGCAGAAATCTCATACTAATCTCTTAGCTAGACAACAGAGAAGAGCATCAACAGTAGGCCATAGACAGCTAACAAACTTACTTCTTCTGGTACATAGGTCCATCTGTAAATATTTAGGGAAAGTAATAACAGCTATGATTTAGAGAAAAACTCTGGCCGTATGTGTAACTGGGGATGCTGGGCACAAGTACTACAGCCATTTTAGCCTTCAGCGCAAGCAGAGCAAGCTATTTCTATAGGATGAAAAACAGGTATAATAACCAGCATTTAACCAGTGAAAGATGTCTGGAGTAAATGAACACATTTATTTTTGTGTTCATAGACCATTAAATTAGTTGATTTGTGGTTCATACATTATATGGACAAAAGTATTTGGACACACCTCTTAATCATTGAATTCAGGTGTTCATGGTGTCACATTGCCACAGGTGTATAAAATCAAGCACCTACCCATGCAGTCTGCCTTTACAAACATTTTTGAAAGAATGGGTCACTCTAAAGAGCTCAGTGAATTCAAGTGTGGTACTGTAATAGGATGCCACCAATGTAACAAGTCAGTTTGTGAAATTTCTTCCCTCCTGGATATTCCACAGTCAACTGTGAGTTGTACTACTGAAACACGGAAGCGTTTAGGAACCACAGCAACTCAGCCATGAAGTGTCAGACCACATAAAGTTACACAGCAGGGACGTAGAGTGCAGAGGCACATAGTGCATAAGAGTCACCAACATTCTGCTGTCTCGATAATTGCAGAGTTCCAAACCTTCTCTGGCTTTAACATCAGCACAAAAACTGTGCACTGAATGCTTTATGGCATGGGTTTCCATGAACAAACAGCTGAATGCAAGCCTTACATCACCAAGCACAATGCCAAGTGTCAGACGGAGTGGTGTAAAGCACGTAGCCACTGGACTCTGGAGAATCATGCTTCTCTATCTGGCAGTCTTATGATGAGTCTGGGTTTGGTGAATGCCAGGAGAACGTTACCTGCCTGACTGCATTGTGCCAACTGTAAATTTTGGTGGAGGATGGATAATGCTGTGGGTTGTTTTTCAGGGGTTGCCCTGGGCCCCTTACTTTCAGTGAAGGGAACTCTTAATGCTTCATCATTCCAAGAAATTTTGGAAAATTGTATGCCTCCAACTTTGTGGGAACAGTTTGGGGATGGCCCTTTTCTGTTCCTGCATGACTGTGCCCCAGTGCACAAATCAAGGTCCATAAAGGCACAATTGGGTGAGTTTGGTGTGGAAGAACTTGACTGGCCTGCACAGAAACCTGATCTCAATCCAATCGTACACCTTTGGGACGATCTAGAATGGAGATTGCAAGCCAGGCCCTGTTGTCCTAAATCAGTGTCTCATCTCACAAATTCTCTCGTGGATGAATGGGTAAAAACTGCCACAGACCCACTGTGGGTTTTGTACACAAAATCTTTCAAAATCTTGTAGAAAGCCTTCTCAGAAAAGTGGAAGGTGTTATAGCTGCAAAACAGGGACCAACTCCATATTAAATTATATGTATATGAATACAATGAATACAGTGTCATTATAGTCCCTGTTGGTGTGTTGGTCAGGCATCCAAATACTTTTGTCCATGTAGTGTATAGTGTTTTCCTGTGCAACCTTGTTGCTAAGAAGACTATAATTTGTTAGATTTTAATGGCAGGACTCTGTCGTCAATTAATAAATACTTAATTCCTGTGTAAATAACTATTGTAAGAGGTATGTAACCTAAGCAACAATATTGTTATGATTAATATATAGTATAAAACTTTAATCATAAAACTGCCATGAGCAGTGTGCACCCAACAAGGATTAAATGAAACCTATGACACCTATGTATTTTCAGGGTCATAATCTGTAACAAACTGTCTCTTCTGTGATAAAACTATTGCATCCATTGTTTTCAATTAATATGGTAATATGGCATGAGCCAGATTTCAGAAGACATCTTTTCTTGTGAACCCAGATGTTAGCATCAGACATGGTAATATGATTGAAATTGCATGCTCTGTCTGTCTGTCTGTCTCTGATGTGTAATGCAAAAATAACCAACCTGGAAAGCTGGTGTCCATATGTAGCACTTGAGTCATGATTCAATAGCAGCCTCCTGTAACACCATCACATACAAAACCTAAAAAAGGACAGAGTGTGTGTGTGTGTGTGTGTGTGTGTGTGTGTGTGTGTGTGTGTGTGTGTGTGTGTGTGTGTGTGTGTGTG
>JAOVVH010000026.1:24723835-24740243 GCA_028566435.1 Scorpiodoras heckelii | reverse complement strand
AGAGAGAGAGAGAGAGAGAGAGAGAGAGAGAGAGAGAGAGAGAGAGAGAGAGAGAGAGAGAGAGAGAGAGAGACTTAAAAAGAAAAAAGTGACATGCAGATCACAAAAGCACCATTCATTCTGGCCCTAGCTCCACAGCTGGTTTTAATAGAGGAAAGAGAGAGAGAGAGAGAGAGAGAGAGAGAGAGAGAGAGATTGCCTGAACACTTGTGTACACTGAACTGAGAGGTCCCATTCTTTCACAGATACACAGTATCATGCAGTGATTAAATTACGATGTTCTTTCACTCCATCTCCAAGAGCGTCTTCAAAAAATAGAGCTTTGCCAAATAACATATGTTCAACAGTTTTAATTAGCTTGCAAATAATTCAATATGTACTGTATAATAACAACAGTAGCAAAATCACGTATTATATCTACACACATTATGCACACATTTGTTCACATAAGTCTGCCTTCACACTGGCTAACAAGATGCAAAACTCACTTAAAGAGAACATTTCCCTCAATCAACCTTAATTAAACTATTAAGACAACACACAGAACCATGGCTCATTACCAGTGAATGCGTTTTAGTACAGGTCAGAAAGAGTTACAGGAAAGGGAGCTGCAGCTCCACAGGGACATAGATACAGTTCCCCACTTCCTCCCAACATAGCTTAGGAGAGGCATAGATCAGGAAAAACAGATATAAAGAGTAAAAGGACAGAATGAGAAGAACATAGAAGTGCATGAGAAATGAAACATCATTAAAATCAGATGGTGAGAAAGCAAGAAGAGATATGTAAAGAAGGAGAAAAAAAACACAATCCATACACACAGAGTCAAATACTTGGGCGCAGTTCAGAGTAGCCGACTCACCAATCAGCATGAGGAAACCAGAGAACCCAGAACAAACCCACACAAACATGGGGAATATGTGAACAGAAACAACACACAGGCAGTAATCCGAGCTCGGGATCAAACCAGGAACCCTGGAGCTATGAGACGGGAATGCTACCCACTGAACCACCATGTCAACAGGAAGGAAAAAAAAAAACAGTAGGAGAAAAAGATGTAAATGGAAATTTCCCAGTTAAAGAATATCCTCCAGTCTGCTCAGGTTAAGAAAAGCCCTGCAATTGCCAGTAGCCTTGTAAAGACTGCAGTGTGAAGATTAAGGGAATGGGAGATTCTTAAAAGAGGTTTAGTTGAAGCTTCAATATGAAAAAAAGCACAATCACAATAAACTTTGGCATACAGCTTAAACTAGTTTATTATAAGAGACCATCCTCATATTCCAGTCATTCCTTTGCCTGGGTAAGGAGGAAAATACTGATTAGGACTCTATAGAGATTAAAAACTGGGCAGGACACTGAAGAAGCTTCCAGAAGGTTTAGGGGGAGGCGTTGGCAAATACTACATTGTCCATGAAATGTTTTATTTATTTATATATTAGTTTTTTTTTCCTCTTTGGTAAAAGAAGTTCAAGCAGATCTCAAAGTCGCATGTTTCCACAAATCAGGTCAGCAAATCACATGTGCTGAAATGGGCTAATCTGTTTTTCTGTGTGTATTTCAGAACTTTTCTCCCTCTACTGTTATATGCCAAGACAAAACTCCAATCCGACGCGAATGTTGTATTTTCAGTGAATTTCAACCAAACGTCTGGAATACTTTATCCATTTCTATAAGTCTGTCAAACTGTGCATGATTTTAATAACGCATTATTTTTATATCCTGTCATTTACTGACTCCTTTTTAAATCTATTATTTTTTAGACTGACCTGCTTATGTTTTTGTTTCATGTTTTACTTGTAATTAATTTGAATAAATAAATGAAACAATTGCAATACTTTTTGAAGTAGTTTTTGAGAGTGAATCTTGAAAAGTGCTATATAAATAAAGATTTGCTTGACTTATTTGAAAGCACTTGTGAGCGCAACCAAATGCCAAAATCCTTCCTATCTGAAGTCACCGTAGTCTGCACAGACAAACCCACACATACACACGCATATATACACACAGGGACTGCTTTTTACATTAGTGAGTGGTTATGAAGGAACCGACGCTATTTGGTGTAGCAGCCAGAACCCGGAGTCCAGGATGGGGCCTCACCCTGCTCACGTTACAGCAGGAGAGAGAGAGAGAGAGAGAGAGAGAGAGAGAGAGAGAGAGAGAGAGAGAGAGAGAGCAGAGCAACACACACGTCATCACATTATCGGCCACAGTACTGACCTCTAACAGGAAATGGTACATGGGTGGGACAACAGGAATTGCTAAAGCAACAAGAAGAAAAGCAGAAAAAAGCAGAGTAGAATTCCTGTGAGAATCAGGGGAATTACGGGTGCTGAAGGCTACAGTAAAGATGTCCGGATTGGGATACTTCAGAAAGAGTGTTTGGAAAGAGTTATAAAGATAAAGAACAAATGTAGGGAAAATGACGAGGAAGAAACTTGTACGTGTATAAATGAGCATAAACGGTCCTAATGTGTCATTAAAGAAACACTGGAGACGTGGGGTTGGTGAGGACACACCAAATGGTAATGTAAACAAAATGGGGGTGGAATTGGGTGAGAAACATTTCACAGGAAACAGCATATACAGACCCCCAGGATCACATCAGATGAGGCATGTATATGTTAATGAGATCATTTTAAAAATAATTAAAAAAAAAAAAACATTTCTTTTAGCAATCCTCTAATTAAAGAGTCTATTAAGTGATCAAAATTAGTATCACCAGCAGGCAAACAAACCATCCCTGAACTAGAATACACAAACACATGACACATCAACATTGTAAACATGCCATGGTCAAAGTCACTGAGATCACTTTCCCAACCCCACCCCCTGATGTTCAGCATGAACTGGAACTGAAGCTTGTCTCCTGTCTCTGCATGATGTTCTGCACAGCACTGCTACCACATAACTGGCTGACATGAATAAGCAGGTGTATGGGTATACACTCACCTAACACTTTATTAGGAACACTACACTAGTTTTGGGTAGGCCTTCATTTGCCTCGATTCTTCATGGCATGGATTCCAGAAGAAGTTTTTGCTCCATGTTGACATGACTGCATTGGGCAATTCCTGCACATTTTTCAGGTGCACGTTCATGCTGCGAATCTCCCGTTCTCCCACATCCCAAAGGTGTTCTTCAGGATTCAGATCCAGGGTTCATCAGTTTCGTTTGAGATGACTTTTGCTTTGTGACGTGGTGCATCATCATGCTGAAGTCGCCATTAGAAGATTGTCGACATAAAGGGATGCACATGGTCAGCAACAATACTCAAGTAATCTGTGGTCATGAGTATTAAATGGGCCCAAAGTGTGCAGACATTCCGCACACCATTACACCACCTCCAGCAGCCTGGACTGTTTACACAAGCCATGTTGGGTCCATGGATTCAGGCTGTTTCTGACCCTACCATCTGTGTCTCAGCAGAAATTGAGATTCATTAGACCAGGCTTGGCTTTTTCACTCTGTCCAGTTTTGGTGAGTCTGTGCCCACTGCAGCTTCAGCTTTCTGTTCCTTGCTGCAGAAGTGGAACCCGAAGTGGTCTTCTATACAACAGGTACAAGATTCAATACATTCTGAGATGCCTTTCTGCGCACCACTGTTGTACAAAGTGGTTATCTGAGCTACTGTAGCCTTTCTGTAAGCTCAAACCAGTCTGACCATTCTCCATTGACCTCTCTCATCAAGACATTTCCATCTACAGAACTGGATGTTTCTTTCTTTAATCCACCACTCTCAGTAAACTCTAAAATCTGTTGTGTGTGAAAATCCCAGCAATTCAGCAGTAATAGAAACTCACAAACCAGACCACAATCATGTCACAAAGTTACTGGGATCACATTTTCCCCCATTCTGATGGTTGAAGTGAACGTTACCCAAAGCTGCTGGCTTGACATTATGCCTGACACTGCTGCTTCATGATTGGCTGATTAGATAATTATATTAATGTGCAGTTGTACAGGTATTCCTAATAAAGTGCCAATAGCAGCTAACTATAGAGAAAAATCAAATTCAATATGATTTTGATGTGGTTGTGGTTTGATATGATACATTTTCAGACGATTTGGCAGATATGGCAGAAATCCCTGTAGCCTGTCCTGATTTGAGATAAAGAAGCAGCTACACTTTCAGAGGTGGAAGTGTGAGCTTGATTCATTTTAAATTCATTTTACACCTGATGTAATATACGTGGTACTTTAATTGTATTATACAGCCTGTTGATCATAGTGTTCGATACAGAGACCACAAATCTATAGCCTCATGTCAAACGAAACGACACATCATATTGTTATGGCCCTACATAGATAAGTAGAAGGATGGATGGATGGATAAATAAAATTAATTTATTTTACTTTATCGATAGCAGAGGGAAAATTTGGGATATATTACTTGAAGAAATACCTGGTGTACTTTTCTCTGTGCAATAAATTTGAAGTGGGTCGTCCTCTTATCATTCGTTTCTTTAATACGCACCTTTACCTTTATAAACTGCAAAAAAAAACAACAACAAAACAACAACACCATAGCAAGTGAAAATGTCTTGAATGAAATACTGATCAGGTATTTTCTACTATGATATTGCAAGGAACCAAACATGATTATTAAATCTATTTCTAGACTTTTTTTCATACATTTCAAGTTAGGGTCTAGAAATCTATCTGGAAAAATACATTTGGTTTATTATAATCTTATAATAGGAAATGCTAGATAGTTTAAACATATTTAAGATAATTTACTTGTCAAGATGTAATTTTTTGGAAAATGAAGTGACATAATTGACCTTTTAAAGGATTTATTTACATAAGTTGACTGTAACTGGAGTTTTAGAGTAGAAGCTTTAAGGCAGACTGTATGCACATTTCTAGGTTAAAGATACATAGTAAAAAAAAAAAGGACAAAAGTTGAGGTTTCCACCCAGAGACAAGCAAGTTTAACAGGCTACACTTTTTTCCCCCCTGAGACTGTAAGATCAGTCCACTTTAAAATAAAAAATAAAAAAAGTGCTCTCCACAAAAGTTTCGACAAACTCCAGTTTGTTCGAAGGGACTAATGTGGAAACAATAATTCACACACGAAAGGAGCTCAGCTGAACAATAGACTAGTGACCACTGTAAGACTTGTAAAGCAGCGGATCTGAAGGCGACGCAGGAATCTACTGAACATCTGGAAGTAATGAAAACTCTCCCCGAACAGCCGGTCGCACCCTCTCCCCTGAGCCCCAGCCATCATTTTACTCCTAAAAATACCAATCAGCCACAAAAAAAGCGGTGCAAAATATCCTTCATGCGAATTACAGCCTATTTACCAACTCTGGGAAATTATAATGATTTTATTATAATGATTATTATTATTATTATTTTTTTTTTTTTTAAATAACTTCAATAAGCAGAAGCCGTGCGCCTTTTCTCCTTCACGTGGATCCCTACTGGGAAGATGTTACATGTTAAAATAATGCAAATGAGCTGTGAACATAAATGAAGCTGATTTCAGACACAGGAAGGCTCCTGGCTTTATCTGTACAGAGAAGCGATTCTTACTGAAAGAACTGATCATCTCTCTCTTGATCGTTCAAATCACTGCGCGCGCTCCGGTGTGCAAAGGATTTCTGGAAAAAAGGTGCTCTTGGTCAAACTCCGTCAAAATCTGTAATTGAATACTGAAAAGCATTTTCTGACAGCTTCCAGGGAGAAGACATGACATGACCAGCATCAGACAGAGCGATTCCCGTTACTTTGTTCCCCCCGACCACAAAAAAATGTACCCACGATTTCAGCAAGGCAAATGCAATGAAGCAGAAAGAGCACGTTTATGCACACTTATCTAAATATAGCCTGTATGATCTAGAAAAAAAGAAGACTTGAAATAGATTTTCAGCTCACCCCTTTTGCTCGTCCCTTGAGCCGTGTGAGGAAAGCGATCTCACTGACAGCGAGACAAAAACACTGCAGCCAGAGAGCATGAGGAGAAATCCACCTCCCTCTGCAGCTCTTAAAGGGCCAAGACCAAAACCATGAGCACCATCACACACACACACACACACACACACACGACGCAAGGTCCGAGACGAACGCCTTGCTTTATTGTCCACTATCACATCAGGGTTGGTTTATTTTTGGCTGTGAGAACAAATAAGCCGGACACCAAACACAAACACACACAGATCTTCTGCACAGGCCGTCGTTTTTTTTTCCACCTTTCTTGATCTTCTAAAGCTCGATCTTGCTGCTCTGTGCTCATGCAAAAAAAAAAAAAAAATGCACAAAATCCTGCCCGCTCTTTATAGCTGAATGTTTACTGGAGCACAGGACGGTGGGCTGCTCACAGATGACATCATATTTTCCTTTAGAGAAGCCAAGTGTGCTCAGACCTCCAGAGGTGAAGAGCTCTAAACAGCATCTCGCTGCTTTTCTAGAAGATCAAAAAAAATAAAAAAAAAAACCCTGATCAGAAAACAGTACAAACCTGGCGGATTAATCCCACGGTTATTATTCCATTAAACACAACACAACTCCTACAGAGCACTACATAGGCTGAGGAACCGACTATACAGCACACTGTGCAATGATCTTCAGGAGGATCTTACTTAGGGAGCAGGATGTGTCATTTGGGATTAATTAGAAAAATAAATAAACCACTTGAAATAAATATAAGTTGACGTCACATATGGGGAGGAAAAACTTCTATCTAAAATCTTTATAAATGTTATTATACAGTTAACAATAACAATAATACTATATTATGCAATGAAGTACCAGAAAAACTGGTACAGGAGCCTATGCAAAATACACAGCAACGCCACCGGTACACGTCACTGGTTGCATCTGCCAGTGTGTATGTAAAGCGATAGACATCCAATGGAAGCTTCTAGAGCCGTTTCCACCATTTTCCGCGATTTTCAACCCGGTTTAATAGTTGGAGCTCGTGAGATGGGTCACAGCGTTTCAGAGGTAGAAGCAAAGTTTGGATTTTTACGTATGAGCATTTCAAGGGTGAACCGTGACTACAAGAATTACGGAAAAACCTCGAATTTTACGACAGCAGCGCGGCCGTAAAAAGACTCTGTGTGAACGTGAGCAGTGTTGGCTGGCGAGAATCGTTTCACGTGTTAGATGTGTAACACTGCTTCAAGTAACATTGGGATTCAATGCTGGGGCCCCAACAAACATCAGCGTGAGGACTGTGCAACGTTCCCTCCAAGATCCTGTGGGGGACCTACAAAGGGTTAACTGCTACACCAGTTTTTCTGGCACTTCAGTATATTAATATAATCCGTGTGGCGGATAAATCTAGGATTTTTCAAAATTCACATTTACAGAATTTGGTGTCTCCATGTATACAACCAAGCAGTTGAGGGTTAAGGGCTTTGCTCAAGGGACCAACGATGGCAGCTTGGCTGTGGTGGGATTTGAAGTCATGACCTCCTGGTCAGTAGTATAACCACTGAGCTTCACTGCCCACAAAGTTATACTTTTTCAGTTTCTTTATTGTTTTTGCCTTATTTCGGCATGTAAAAGCAACCCACCACCAGAAAAAAACCTACCAGTGTGCCATGTAGATTAAATTAATTATTATATTCTTAAAACAAAAACAAAAAACAAAGGCAATAAATTACAAATTACATTTCATCCTGGTTACAGTCTCAGTGAAGCTGAAGCTTATCCCATAAACACTGGGTATGAAGTGAAGCAGGAAAACATCCTGGGTGGGACACCAGCGCATCACACAGCACCACATGCGTGCATGTGCACACGCACACGCACACGCACACACACACACACGCACACATTAATAAACTCATAAACTCACCTAAGGGAAATTTAGAGTCACCAATTCACCTACAGCATGTTTTTGGGAGTTGGGCTGAACCTGGAGAATGTGGACAAAACCCACACAGACATGGGAAGAACACACAGAGTAACTCCAGACAGACACAAGCCCGAGCTCAGGGTCGATCCGGGGAACCAGAAGTGAGGCAGTTAGTGTAAAATGAACTGGGTTTAGTAATAAACCACTAAAACAGTGTATGGATTAAGAAATTTAATACAATTAGTAAAAAAAAGAGACATTAAAAAAGTTATCAACAATTTTAGGCCAGTTCTTTTGTACAGTATTTGGACAGTAATAAACAGTAGACATCACATGGACATTAAAATTCAATTAGCTGTGTGAATTTAAAGGCAAGCAGTAGTTTAATGAAGAGTGAGAACTTCACCACAGTGTGATGTTTACTCAGTCTCGCTCTAACACAGAAAGTGACATAACAATTATGTGCAGTAAATATATCTAAAACAAACAAAAACTCATGAATGTATTTGAGTGAGTGCAGATCTATGAACAAGTGTCGATTCTTAACAGTGCAGTGTCAGAGCTGATTCTAGCTCACTTTTATTTTTCCATATAAAGCCCCAATTCCAGCTTTCTCTGTGTCTTCTGTAGCTGTCGGCACTGAGGTAAATGATTAACGTGGGAATGTAAAAGTCCAACAATTCAAGCCAAGCCTTTTAGAGCTTGAGGAGGAGGTTTTTAAGTAGTTATCATCCTCACTCCTACAGTCAAGGGAGAGAAGTAACATGTTTGAACATTTTGCAAAATATAAATGTTATCTTGGGACATGATGGTGAAACATTAAAGCTTTGGTTCTGCTCAGATTCACAAAGTGCAAGCAGTTACTTACCCCATACTACAGGGCTCTTGACTCATCTCTCTCACACAGATGGACACACACACACACACACACACACACACACACACGCACACACGCACACGCACACGCACACAAAGAAGGAAGTGCAGCAGACTATTTAGATTCCCATGTTGAGCGAAACCTAAAATTACCACCAGTCTGCATGAAGAGGGTTCATTTTTGAAGCGAGTCCCTAGAGACTTCCTGAGCCATCACTGCCCTGTCTCTGGAGAGCCAACAAGGCTGTGTTTATACCATAGATAGCCCTTCTGAGTAAACATAAGCTGGACTCGTCTGAGAGAACACCAGCGAGCTCATGCCCAGCGTAGGAGAAAGCAGTCTGGAGCCCGAGCGAGGGGTCGGCCTTCTTCTCACTTCTCCTCTGGTGCCATTTAGCAGTCTGTCCGCCGAAAGCTGGACCTGCTAAGGGAATTCCTGAAGATTAAAAACAGGGACAGATGTCAGCAGATCTGACTGGAAAGACAAAAGTGTTTTGGGTGACTGAGGAGGCTGAATGTAAGGCAACGGCTGCTTATAGGTGCGACACAGAAAACAGCTCAAAATCTAATAAACAAACGTATACCCCTTGTGTGTGTGTGTGTGTTTGAATACCGAATACAGATACATGTACACACATATTTGTGGACGTGTACCTAAAGATATGCATGCATGTCCCATCCCATGTAGACATGACAGACTACACATACCTGTGTGTGGATGTGTGTGCTTGTTAACTACTCATTATCTGCAGCAACATACAGACCTTCGCCCATGTATGTGCTGTGCTTCAAGGCTTGCGTACTTACTCTGGGATTTCAGAATGATTATAAGACTGAACTAAGAAGGTTGAATATTTTAGCTAATTGTTACTTAATCTACATAACAAAAAAAAGGATTTAAATTTGATCTGCAAGCATTTTTGGTATAATGCAAGATTTTATCCATTGTCCATAATTGTCCATATTAAGGCAAACAAATGGCTCTTGGACATAAGCAATGCTTTAGTCAAAGCCAAACTCAAGCTATGTGACATTGTCAAGTTCAGAAGAACCAAATAGACTAGGTAATAAATTTATGGTGTTATGGTGGTATTTCCTAATTTATCATACTGCAAAAGTACAGAAAATGGTTATTACACCCATCAAAATCTTCTTTTGAGATTAGGACATTGATATTTTGAAATGTACCGAGCGTGTTTGTGCATTTTCAATCACATAAGGGAAAAAAAAAAAAAAGGTAAATAAATTTTTTTTTTGTTTTCTGATCCCAAAGAGGATCGCACAACAGTCATTACTGGACACCTGGAAGTATGATGAGTATAGCAAAGTCTCCATGCTGTCTTTCAGTTTGGGACACCAAGGTGTCCTACTAAAGATGGGAGTGAATGGCTACAGTGGACTGAGTTGACTGTGGGGAGCAACCTCATCAAGTGAGAGCCATTGGTGGACCTCCGGAAGGTGCTGATGCCACCAGTGCACATCAAACTGTGCCTTGAAACAATTTGTCGTGGCTCAAGGTAAGGAGTCTTCAGGTATCTCCAAGACTTCTCTCCTAAGCTGGTGTCTTCATCAGACTACAGATTCAATGGATTCCTTGGGAAGCTCACCAGGAAGGAGAAAGCTCCTTGGAACAGCTGCGTTGCAGTGATTCAGGGCTTCCAAGGAGTTCACCATGTGGAGCTGCTGGAGACGCTGGTAAAGAACTGATAAATTCAAGGAGAACCATGGGGACTGTACTCAGAGGTGTAAGGCAAGCACCTGCACCAGGATGTACTGGACTTTGGGCACGGCGGCCAAGGACAATATAAGGAGAACATGATGGAACAGTACATGTAAGGTCAGCCTTGTGAATGTGATTTACAGTATAGTCCTAAATATAAAAAACTACTAATTTCTACATCTTTTGTTGTCATTTTTATTAATTGAATCTATTTATTCAATTTAAGTATAAATACACTGACGTACCAGAAAAACTGGTATATTACTGGTTAATACTTGGTAGGTCCCCCACAGGATCTTGGAGGGAACGTTGCACAGTCCTCACGGTGATGTTTGTTGAGTTCCAGCATTGAATTACGATGTTATTTGAGGCAGCGCTACACGTCTATCACGTGAAATGATTCTCGCCAGCCGATGCTGCTCACGTTCACCCAGAGTCTTTTTACAGCCACACTGCTGTCATAAGTTTGAGGTTTTGCTGGATTTCTTGTAGTCACTTTACACCCTTGAAATGCTCACACGTGAAAATCCAAACTTTGCTTCTTCCTCTGAAATGCTATGACCCGTCTCACGAGCTCCAACTATTAAACCGTGTTGAAAATCACAAAATCGTGATAACTTGCCGTTCTCACAGCGGAAACAGCTCTAGAAGCTTCTCTAGATGTCTATCACTTTACATACACACTGACGAATGCGACTAATAACATGCATAGGTGGCGTTGCTATGTAATTTATAGGCTCAGCTTTTCTGGTACTTCAGTGTACATGTTACTTCTGTTTCATATGTTGTTTTTAAATTTATGTAAACAAAAGGACCATTACATGTAATGAAAATAAGTAAATTGAAATAATACCAATGTCCTGGTCACAAAAGTGAGGTTTAAGGGGATTCATTGCTATTTTCTATACTTTTAAGCCGTAAGAAATTAGAAAACAAAACTTGCTACCCAAAAACAAAACTGTGTTACATAATGATATCAGTCTGCTGTCTGGCTGTTTCTGCCAACAGACCTACTATCCCTAGTGCTGTCTGCTGTTTTTTCAGAAAAGATTCTTAACTACTGGGGAGAAATAGAATAAAAATATAACATAAAATAAGTGGTAAAAAAAAGGGCACCATTTTTTTTTGAATATGAACAAATCCCAAAGCCCAGGATTTAAAGATAATGAGTCAGCTGAAATGTTTCATTACCTGTGTGTAGGTGTGGTAGGCAGTAGCTGTACAGCTCGATAAAGTTGGGGGATCTTGCGGTTAATGAGAGGGCACAGAGCCTCCTTCAGCTTACTGTAGTTCCTCTCTAGCTCCCTGTGGTAGTCCTTCTGATCCGGTCCAATCAGAGCCTTGTTCTTCCTCAGGGCATCCTCACATCTGCAATTATGGACAATTGTTGTGAGTGTGTGTCTGTGTGTGTGTGTGTGTGTGTGTGTGTACGGGTATTTATGGGTGTGGTTCATAGTCTCTTCACCTCTTCATCAAGTCCTTGAAGCAAAGACGCAGTTTGTTATGATGTCGAAAGAGTTTTGGGTCTTCTGGAATTTCAGACAGGAATACCTGGGCCACCTCGAGAGGACCCTAAAGACACCACTGATGTTAATGTCGATTTAGTTTATAACTTATTTACATGTAACTAACTACACCACACAGCACAGTGCAGAAAGCTTGCCTGGTTAACAGTGGTGCCCACACATCCCTGAAGCACCATCTGCAGCATCTTGGAGTCTGCAGGATCCTGGTGTGTGGCAAAGGCCAGCTCTTGTGTCTTCTTCTGCATGTCCTCAATAGCCACTTCAATTGGAACAAGAATGATCTGACCAAAAAAAATGAGAAATCACCTCAGAGACATTATCAGACTTCTCAAACCAAACACGTACAATTACATCCCACAGCCGTGTATGTTGCGTCATGCTACCTCTTCCTTTTGGATGACGTTGATGCGGGTCTTGATGTAAGGGAAAGCGTGTGAGGTGGTGAGGATGGTCTTGCGTTTGTACTGTTCGTGCAGGTCCCCATGCGCACGGCCGTCTAGCGTAAACGGCGTGCAGTACATGAACATGCGCAGGTTGTAGTTCTTGTCGAAATACGTGATGCGCTCCTTCAACTCGTACGTGTCGAAGAAAGGCTCCACGTAAGTAATTTGGAGGTAGGCCTGGGTAACAGCACACAAAGAAACAGACTTGCATGTAAAAATCAGTCACATTTTTCAAGGCAGTCAAATTACTACAGAATTAGGAATCGGCTCTTCTGAGGACTGACCTTGTTGGGGTCCAGCTTGTTCTTGTCCACAGGGCTGGAGTCCTTGACAATCTCCACGACATCATCACCAAAGCGTTCTGAGTAGAACTCCTAATCACAATACCAGGGTAAACATATTTAGGTACATTTTTATTTTGCTCTCAATATGCTATGATCAGGATGTGATAGCATTTAAAGGAATTTGTAAATTTTCCCTAGAAAAAAAAACACGCACTGAACTTCTTGTAACGACAAGAAGTTGTGTAAATGGAAGACACTTGCCTCCAGCCTGTGTGAAATCTCTGCCAGTTTTGTGATAGAAGGCTCCTTATACACAAACTCCTGTTCGTCTAGGTCACCAAAGCGGCAGCCATAAAAGCCCACACGGAAATACGTCCCAAACATCCTCTACACGCTGAGAGAGTACGAGAGGAAGACAACAAACAGAGGAAGAGACAGACAGACAGACAGACAGACAGGCAGACAGACAGACAGACAGACAGACAGACAGGCAGGCAGGCAGACAGACAGACAGATGAAGGAGGGGGAAAAAAATCATTACCAATTATTTCATACAGAGGTCAGTTGGTTGCACTGGACCTAGATTTCTCTCATTCTTGTCACTCTTACAAAAGTGTGTAAAAGTAATACAGTGATAAAGTGTAAAAGGGAATATTGTTAGCATTATGAGGCAATAGTAGCTTTTTTTTAATAACACTCACCAAAGACATCCATCCAACCAAGACCAGAGTAAGGAGATAACAGGAAATAAAACAAAAGAAAAACAACAGACAGGGAAGGGGTGTGTGAGAAAAATGCTGACATGACATCAGTAAGTAGGCATTTTATAGCAGGACAAGTGGAGTTAAATAGATTTAAAAAAGTATATTAGGAGTTATACCTCCCATCCTGAACTCTGCACACAGAATCAAAGCAGCACATTGAGAGAAGACAGAGGGAAAAGGGTATCAGTCAAAAAGGAGCACAAATATGACGAATAACTTCTGCCTAACAAACCCTTCAAGACATTTCACTAATTATTAGTCACTTTCATTTTCGTTAGAAGTGCATAAAGAATACCGTTAACTGACTGCAGGCATCCTGTGTGAAAACAAAGACATTGAACAGACCTGATTGTAGATTTTGTTGAAGGCATCCTGCAGCTTGCCATGGATGGAGGCCAGCTTCTTAAAGTCTCTGTTGGCTTCATGGATGGGGCAGAGAATCTTATAGACTTCATTAATGGCTTCATACATACCAGCCTGGAGTACACACAACCACCACTCATTTATATAAAAGGGACAAGTAGTACATATAGCTCATATATGCTAGTATGTATCATATCCAGGGTTAGATACAGTGTATTCAGTGGAACCAGGGAGAACAAGTGCTGTACGCCTCGTGCCCTCACCATGTTAAAGGAGGCCGCTGCTTGTTCCAGCAAACCCACCAGTCCAACCTCACTGAAATATTTCCCAGCACAGATGCCCTCTTCCTCTGGGGACACGATGTCGTCAGATACAGCAGACTCCTCCAGCACATTAGACGAGATACTCTGCATCCACACCGACAAATGAAACACAGTGTGATCACATTCACCCCAACATGAACTATTAACCACATGAGCCATCACATAGACACACCTAAACTGGAATAGTACAGCTCAAGACCGATGAAAATGACATTTTTAACCAATCCAAAACAAATGGAGGGTGTAAACAAAAACGTAACAAGTTTAGGATACAAAGTTAGGATACAAAGTTATGATACATGCAAAACTGACATTTGGAATTCATTCATGTTGATGAAAAGCTTTGCATATAGTCATGGGAAAAATAACAGATTCCAAAACGTACCGTAGTTACTTTTTTTCCCCAAAAAAGTAAACCAAGGTTCAGAAACCAGGTGGGAAAAAATTAAAATAAATTAAGTACACCCTCTAATTCAGTAACATGTAGAACCACTTTTAGAACCAATAGCTCCTCTGAACATTAAACAGTTTGACCTTACACTGAGTTTGCTGGGAGGTTCACTCCTGGGAAGATCAGCAACTGTCTTAAAGGCTCTCCATTAGTAAGCAATGTTTCTCACTACTCAGTGGTAAATTTCAAATTGTTTGGAGATGGCCTTATAACCCCTCCCAGATAGATGCGCAGGAACATTTGCTTCTTTGAGATCACTGCTGATGTATAATCTTATTGGCATGATTTAGACACACAGCTGAGGGCTCCAGAACACCAAACTGCCAAGCGTTCTTCTTTTATAGATATAGTCACACTTTTAATGATAAAAAAAATATTGCGCATTTCATTAATAACAGCAGCTAATTACTACTCTCTTATATATTGTGGAAACAGGAAGCAGGGGCACCGCCGGGTTGGGGAAAGTTAGGATGATTCTAAGGGCCTGGCACTGACAGGGGGCCCTTTGAGGGCTATTAATATTATTTTAATAGTATTGCCTGTAATCTTTCATGGGGCCCAAGATTTCTTGACAGGAAGGGTTTACTTATATTTTCCTACCTGATTTCTGAATGTTGTTTTACTGTTTTTTTGGGATGGGGTGTTTATAGGGGTTTGTGAGGACCACACAATTGATATTTAGGCCCTGATGAATAAAAAAATAGGAGGGTGTGCTTTGTTTTTACCATGACTGTATACATATCGGCAAATAAAGTTGCCCTACCTGGAATGAAACACAGCCTATGGGGAGGTAGCGACAGTCCTCCAGCATATTGAGGTACTCTGCTACTAGGGCAGCACTGTGGACCAGGCAGTGGGCGGCTTCAGCGTGGTTGCCTCTCTCCGAGTGTTTACCAGCCATATTCTGTAGCCAGGTGAGACGCAGGTCTGGAGAGTTCTGATAGCCCTTGGCAATCCTATAACATAAAAACATAAATAAATAAAAAAAAAAAAAATGTTGGCATACAAATGTGCATCCATGTCTAACTGTATATAGATGCACATCTCAAGGATGAGACAGTTCACCTGTACATGAGGTCGAGAAGCATCTCAGGGTCCTGCTGGTGCTCTTTCATCTTCACCGTGTCCGTAAGAATCATGTGCAGGTTGAACACAAGGTCCTGGACCTGTCGGAAAAACTCAAAAGGCTAAGAAGCTAAGAAGAAAAAAAAACTACTAAAATGTAACAGTCAACCAGAAACGGACTGTGTGTGTTAATGTGTGTGGGTGGAACCTGCTCTGGGAAGGGTGAGTCTCGAAGCTCCAGATCTTCCTCTGCATAGGTGAGAATGGTCTTGAGGGAACGGCGCAGATGTTCTTCGTTGAAGTTTTGGGAGGTGCCCACCAGCGATGACAGAGACATGGTGACCTGCATCTTCACTCGTGCAAAGTTCTGTAGAAGCAAACAAAATGAAATTCTTTCTCTCTGCCCAGCAAAACGTTCTCACACCTTTACATCTAAACAGAACATGAAGTAAATGTAATGTAACATTAGTGCACACTATTTCAAACTATGAATTTATGGAAACTGTAAAATTGGGAGTGAATGCTTCAGCCACTGATACAAGCGAACGTGTCTCACATTGCCGATCTCATAGTTCTGTCTCATGAGCAAGTAGAGGGAAGCGCTGGCGTGACTGCGTACAGAGCCGATACTGCTGCTGCAGTGACGCAGTAAACGCAGACACAGATCAGCACACAGCTCGGTGTCCTCCTCAAAAATCATCTCCGGGAACTGTACACACACACACACACACACACACACACACACACACACACACACACACACACAGTATACATAAGAGCATTTAG
>JAOVVH010000026.1:24709293-24720827 GCA_028566435.1 Scorpiodoras heckelii | reverse complement strand
GTTTTTAAACACCTCAGTGTCACTGCTGGACTGAAAATAGTCCACCAACCAAAAATGTCCAGTCACCAGCATCCTGTTAGGATGACTAACACAAACTGTGCAACAACAGATGAGCTACGGTCTCTGACTTTACATCTACAGGGTGGACCAATATGGTGGATGTTTCTCATAGAGTGCACAGGAAGTGAACACAGGGTTTAAAAGCTCCAGCTACAGACTCCAGACTACAGTCTGTAATTGTAGAAGTACAAAGTGCAGCTATATGGTAAGTGGAACTGAGAAAATGGACAATGAGTGCAGAGAAAAGGAGGTGGTCATAACGTTATGCCTGATCGGTGTAAATTGTTTTTAAAGAAACAACTGCTCTTAGACTTCGAGTTCCAAGTCCCCGGGTGCAGTACCTTGTACTCAAAGCAAGAGATGGCGAGGTGGAGAAGGTCAAGCAGTCGGTTGATGTGCAGCACTGACAGCTCTGAGATCCAGCGCTCCATCAAGGTCGCATCAGCATTCTTCAGCACCCACAGAACACACACCAGCAGAGTCCTGCTGCACTCAGCCGAGAGAGCGCTGCACTGACGACCCGCCTAAAGACACACACACACACACACACACACACACACACACCACATGAACATGTAACTCTTTTGTATTGTACTGACACCAGCTTACACAAAAACAAGCGGGACGGTACTTTCGGTATCTCTTGTTCTGACTCCTTTCAGGATAAAGTTTCAGCAGTTACAAAGGATTCTCTTACACACTCACAAAGATAAACGTGGTGGCAATTCCCCCACCATATGCTCATTAACTGAGCATTCTTCAACTGTCAAAGCACACACTGTCTCGCACATGAAAAACAAGGGATCAAAGGCAAGCCATCTAGTGGCAGAGAGCAGTACTGCAATTGGGAAACAAATTTTCAAAAGAATGTGCCTTTAAATGTTGGTAACTAAATAAACATAGCACCAAAACAGAAATGTACATCCCGTAGAACATGTTACCCATGATGTTTACTGACAGCTTTGTGGCTCACCAGTGAGGACAGTGTGAAGGGGGTGACTTTGGAATATGGCAGCGGCGAGCCGGCTATCGCCATAGCAACAGTCGGATTAATGGTGCTGTTCTCTGGATCAGGGTCATCGAAGACTGCAGAAGTGTGCCGCCCCCGCTGAGGTGAGGGGTCTACGGGAAACATTAACAAACAATACACCGTGACTTTCAGAAGGGACTGAAAAAGAACCCTGGGGGAAAAAAAACAATGAACGGTGAAACCACAAAGAGAGTTGACATCAGAAAGTACTTGTTGTTTGGCTCACCGGTGAAATCATAGAGTTGGGAGAGTGTTTCCATGACAACAGGAATGAGTGGCAGATAGAGCTGAGCGATGTGAGCTCGGACCTCGGGGTCGGTGTAGCGTGGGTCTGCATCATGACTGCACAGGAGAGAGTGCAGCGCGCTGATCGCCTTCTTGTGTAGGAAGAACATGCTGCTGGAGTGACAGTCAGTAGGTTAGTGTGATCTGTGTGTGTGTATATGTGTGTGTGTGTGTGTGTGTGTGAGTGTGTGTGTGTGTATATGTCTTACCCTTCTCCATCAGGTTCCAGGATAAGAGCGAGCTCAGACAGCAGCAAACCAGACAGGAAATGCTGCTGGCGAAAAGGCACTGACAGCTCGAACATACTCACTACACCCTGGTCCTGCACCGGACATGAGAATGCTGAGCCCTGGAAAACGAGAGTGAGAGAGAGAGAGAGAGAGAGAGAGAGAGAGAGAGAGAAAGAACATTCTTACATCTGTCAGAACTGTACAGCAATCCTAACTGTCCATCAAACTTATAGATGCATCATCAACAGCAAGAAATGAAGCTGTTCAAAACACATTTTGTTGTTTGCTCAAATAAATTGTACATTTCTGGTGTCGCATCACTGAAGCAGCGAGAGTCTGGAGTACAGAATCTTATCAGAGAACCTACATCTGATCCAGGCATTTTTTTCTTCAGCGCTCAACCCTCCGCCTCCTCCTACACCCTCGTACACCCTCCTCCCCAACCACCATTCTTTGACAAGATTAGTAAATATGCCGATCCTTCCCTCCCTAACATAGCATCCTGCTCTGAACTAAGCTCTATTCAAGGCTCTAGTGTGGACTTTTTCACAGACTGGACAAAACATCTCTCAGGGTACCAGAGTAAGACATTTATCTATAAACGCATTAAACTACATTACTGACTCGCAGTGTAGTTTCATCTCCAATGTTCTGCATTCATAAAATGCAGTTTCTCTCTCTAACCTGATTGCACTATTCACAAGTATGATTCAAAAGCAACAACCACATCCAATGTGCTCCTGGAACTGCATTATGCTGTAAAACACTGCACTGTATTTATTCAGTATTTATTCAGTAACTTTTCACTTCTTTCAGTCTTTCGAGCACGTCAATACCGGATTCAGATCTGGTGATCCACTGAAGTGACTGTCACATTCATGGAACCAGTTTGAGAGACCTGTGCTTTGTGACACAGTGCATTATCATGCATGTGATCAGCAACCATACTCAGATATGTTTTGCATTCAACTGATGTGTGCCAGAAAACATTCCCCCACACCATGACATCACCACCAGCAGCTTCCTGACAATGGCTGGGTCCATGGATTCACACTGCTGACACCAAGTTCTGAGTCTACCATCTGCATGTTGAAATAGAAATCATGGTTTATCAGATCAGGTGACATATTTTTACAGTCTTCTGCTGGCCAGTTTTGCTCACAGGAGCCTCAGATTCCTGTTGCTGGCTGACAGAAGCAGAACCTAACGTGCTGTTCTGCTGTTGTAGCCCATCTGTGTCAAGGTCTGAGCTAGACAATAGTTCAATATCAATATATAACCAGATAGAAAAAGTTTTGATAACGGTGATGTGATTTTTAAACACACTTCCGATATTCTTATATACATTAATCACAGCATGTCATCGATTAACGCTCATCACAGGGTGCTGTCTTCAGTGCATCGTATTCAAGCCGAGCAGAAAGAGCAGAACACGACAGGCTACGTCAGTGCGTGATGAAGTACAGCACAGTCACACAATCAGCGTTTAGCGGTAGTAGGTGAGGCTCCAACACGGCAACATTTAGCTGCAGAATGGGAACCCTGAACGAGATACAGATGAGACTGAACGAGCTTCCACGAGTGATGATAAAGCAGATGAAATAGTTGATACGAGAGGACAGACTAATTCAGTGTTGCGGAAGTGGTTTGGCTATCGAAGATCTGACAGACTTCAGGTTTCAGCGTGCTGCAGAATGTGCCGTAGAACGGTGCTGACTAGCAACGGGAACATAACAGTGTCCCATCCAACCCTCGAACACGTCCCTGCCCCAGCGACATGTGCTTTTATTGTTGCTCATGTTTTTTTTCTGTATTCTGCAGCAATCCTGGGCAATTTTCATATTCTTTATACGGGCTGAAGCACTTTTATTTCAATCTGTTTACATAAAAATAAGACAATCGGCATATGTTGTAGTTCAAAGATAGTTTAAGCATATTTAATAATTAATGACAATCCCGAGACGTTTGTGCTTATTTGATTGTGATGTCATGCTTCTTGTTTGTATATGATGACTGAATACAAAGAAAATGAGAACATTGATTTATTTGAACCATTTTTATTTCTAAAATATTATATCATTTTATAGGAGGTTTTACAGACAATTAATTTTTCAGAAGTTTGTAGGGATAAACATCTGTTGTGGGCATTCATGGCAGTTTTTCTGTTGCTTTTATATTGTTCATATTGATATCAAATGAAATTAAGAAATATATCATGATATAAATTTGAGCCATATAATCCAGCCCTAGTTTGAGCATTCTGAAATGCTTTCATGTGCAGTATGGTTGTAAAGAGTGGCTATTCAAGTTACCGTAGCCTTCCGGTCAGCTCTGTGTAAACTCTGTTGTGTGTGAAAATGAGCAGATTCAAACCTCTACCTGGCTTGAACAACCATTAAATGGTCAAAGCCACCGAGATCACTTCTTTTCCCATTCTGATGTTTCATGTGAACATTCAACTAGCTGGTAAGTGTAAACGGACTTTTTATTTTTCAATTCAATTCCGACCTTGTTTATCATTCTCCGTCACTCATATGACAAATCACGCTAGTGGCTGAGTGACTGGCACACACACGGAACATTAACATTTTGCTAGCTAATGTCAACAACACAGGGTGAAGGAGTGTGTCTCCGTACCTGAGAGGTGGTGGAGGAGGTTGAAGGTGACGGAGAGGATGGAGGGCTCAAGGTGGCACATGGCAGGTTGAGAGTGACGTAGTGCTCATGACTACATACTATACGCAGGAAGTCCAGCCTCAGACACATCAGAGAGCTTGGGTTCTGTGTCGTGTGCAGTTTATTGGAAATCTAACCAAACACACCCACAAACACACACAAAGACACATCTGTCGTTCAAATATACCGTCAACAAGAATGTAAGCGTGAATGTCTAGTGTGCGTGCTCGCACCTGTTTGTAGTAGGTGCGGATGAGGTTAAACACAAATCCTCGGTCAAGGAGAGACAGCAGGTCATTGAGGAAAAAGGCCAGGCTGCTGTTTAATCTTTCCACAAGTTCGACATCCTACAACACACACACACACACACACACACACACACACACACACACACACACACACACACACACACACACACACAGTTACAGAGTCCCAAGTACTATTCCTGCTTATTATAACTAAGCTTGGGAATTTGATCTTGATTATTAAAGTTAATCCACAAACATTACCTTGTGGTGTCTGCTGGCTATATCTGCACTGATGGCGCAGACCAAGGCAGCGATGTCGTCCACAAAACGGTCAGGAAAACGCTGACGTCTTGGCAAGTCCAGTTTGGACGTAAGGAAAAGGTGATGAGCCATACTCTTCACCTGAGAGAGACAAACAAATGTGTACAATTAATAAATACATTCCACTGATGATTTTTTAGCGGTCTCATTTCCAAAAACAAACACACTGAAGTACCAGACAAACTGGTATAGCAGTTAATACTTGGTAGGTCCCCCACAGGATCTTGGAGGAACGTTGCACAGTCCTCATGCTGATGTTTTTTTGAGGCCCCAGCATTGAATTCCGATGTTTCTTGAGGCAGTGTTACACGCCTATCACGTGAAACGATTCTTGACAGCCGACGCGGCTCACGTTCACCCAGAGTCTCTCTACGGCGACACTGCTGTCGAAAGTTCGAGGTTTTGCCGGAATTCTTGCAGTCACAGTTCACCCTTGAAATGCTCAGACTTTGCTTCTACCTCTGAAATGCTATGACCCGTCTCACGAGCTCCAACTTTTAAACTGCATTGAAAATGGCAAAATCATGATAACTCTCCATTCTCACGGTGGAAACAGCTCTAGAAGCTTCTAGATATACACACTGGCGGATGCAACAAATGATGTGTACAGGTGGTGTTGCTATGGATTTTGAATAGGCTCCAGTACCAATTTTTCTGGTACTTCAGTGTATAACCCAAGCAATCTAACAATAAGAAGGTGGAGGATACTCGTGTTCACAAATCATATTTCCTTCCAAGAACTGCCCTTGGCCTACAGAGAGAGAGAGAGAGAGAGAGAGTGTGTGTGTGTGTGTGTGTGTGTGTGTGTGTAAGAGACAGAAACTTGCCATGAGCTGGAAGAAAAACCATGCCTGCTGCAGCGCCGCCTCTCTCACTGTGCTGGTACTCACCACCCACTGTAGAGCCAGCTCCTCATGCAACAACTGGGCAGAGAGAGAGCACGAATTAATATCGATACACACTTACAATTCCATGTACCCTCCAGACATCCACACTTACATACCATATCTCACTGCCACTTGGCAACATGAAAGAAATGATGGGATGAACAAGGAATATGAATGAAAACAAAATAGTATGAAGTTTACCTTCCTGGGCATTTGTTTCAAGGGTGGAGCGAGTAAGGAGGTTGTCTCGACGAACGCTGACATGCGGTTAGCAGCCCGTTCACTGGCCTGCTACAGCGGCCATGGTGAATGAGCGTGAGGAAGATGAGGAGGATGAGGAGGACGAGGAAGGTGAAAGAAAAAATGGAAATAATAAAAGAAAGTGCATGCACTGATGAACAGTGAAAACGGCAGTGTTTAACACCTACAGTGTTTGTTATATATTCTACTTGGACCATAGTAAGCACTGTAATGGTTAATTCAGCACTGGTGTTTTTGCTCTACAGGAAATCTGGTAAACACAAATCCCAAATGGGAAGACAACTGAAATAAAAAGGCCTAGGCTAAGAAAAGTGCCATACAGAACATTAGCACAGACCAAATATCTAACTCCTTTAGTGCAGCTAGTTGTCAACTACATGTAATCCTTTAACCTGCATGTATTTTCAACGGTCTTGACTAGAAACAGAATGTACTGATTTCTGATTTTTTGCACATTTTTTAATGTAAAACTACTGGCTTGTATCTGACATCATTAACACAGTTGATTCCAAAAAAGGAAACTGAAAGATAAAATAGGGATGAGAAGGTGATGAAGAATAGATTTCAAAACACACACACACACACACTCCTCTTACATACAAACAGACTCAGCAGAGGACAAGTTTGGGTTGAAATGGGTTAAGTAACGGTGGGGTGACGAAGGAGTTATAAGGAATTAACAGGACAATAGTGGGGTGAAGGGGTTATAAGGTATTAATAGGGCAATAGTGGGGTGATGATGGGAATATAAGGAATTAACAGGACAATAGTGGGGTGATGATGGGGTTATAAGGCATTAATCGGACAATAGTGGGGTGATGATGGGGTTATAAGGTATTAATAGGACAATAATGGGGTGATGAAGGGGTTATAAGGTACTAATAAGACAATATTAGGGTGATGATGGGGATTATAAGGCATTAATAGGACAATAGTGGGGTGATGATGGGGTTATAAGGCATTAATAGGACAATAGTGGGGTGATGATGGGATTATAAGGCATTAATAATACAACAGTGGGGTGATGATGGGGATTATAAGGCATTAATAGGACAATAGTGGGGTGATGAGGGGTTATAAGGTATTAATAGGACAATAGTGGGGTGATGATGGGGTTATAAGGTACTAATAAGACAATATTAGGGTGATGATGGGGATTATAAGGCGTTAATAGGACAATAGTGGGGTGATGAGGGGTTATAAGGTATTAACACGACAACAGTGGGGTGATGATGGGGTTATAAGGCATTAATAGGACAATAGTGGGGTGATGATGGGGTTATAAGGTATTAATAGGACAATAGTGGGGTGATACTCGCATATGGGGTACATTTCAGCACCTGCTTTAGCTCACAGCTGGAGTTGGGGTTCCGACGGAGCACGGCTCTGGAGCCCCCAGGAGCGTAAGCAGAGTTTACCCAGGAGTGGGAGCGGTCTATTCCCTGCTTATTCATCGGTCACAAACACAAACACACAGCAGCACAGGAGACACAGTCAGATACTCATCAGTAAAGGAGGGAAAATGCAGAAACTCGACTGCTGAACAAGACATTCAGGAGATGGCATAGTGGAGGGTAAGTTATAAAATCTTCAGCATAGTCCCACATAAGAAGCAGCTCAACCACATTCAACAGACAGCACAGGAAGAGCCTGCTGCTTTCATCCCACATAAACAGGAAAAGCAATGGGAGATCAGGAGTTGGCGACTTTAAAGAGGAAAAATGACAAAGAGCCTTTTGTGCATTAAATTTATACTCCTGAAATAGCAATTTTGCATTATGAATAAGAAATTCTTCTTCTGAATTCTGAAGAAGAGGGAAAGATGCCCACCTTGCTGCCAATGATCCTCTGTACTTCATCATCAGGTGAGGTAGGTGTGGATGCCAGGTCAGGGTTAGAGTTGCTGATGCTCTTGGAGCGGGACAGGAGCAGACTGCTGGGGCGGGCAGTTGCCCGGGACAACGTTGCATAATGGATAGGAAGTTCATAAGATGATCCACTCACTGCACAAAAACAGTGAGGTGTTAACATCCCTCCACCTCTCAAAACCTGTCATGTTAGACTTGTGCAACATGTTAGACTTGTCCTAGGACCACTCAGTTGATTTCAGAATATATGTAGAAACATTGCTGCATTTGTGAGCAACATGCTTCAAGCTGTTTACAAAATGAGAGCATGCATTAGCTTGAATTGGGGATTAAGGTCTTTTTCTGTATAGGATACACAAAATGTTGAAAGTTGCCAAAGCTAATTGATCAAATAAGGGCTAACCAATCAGATCACATTCTCCCATGTATATCTATGTACCTATAGTCATGCTTTCCTTTAAAGGTAATAAATCTAGCCCAATAAGTACAGTTAAATGTGCTGGCACAGTTTGGTCAGATGGCTCACCAGCAGGGGGTGCAACAGGCTCAGTGGTGGGCAGATGGAAGCCGTAGTGGATATAAGAGGCCAAGAGATTGTTGCGGCCATGCTGATCCTGGTTCCCTTCCAGATTCTTATGAATTTGGTTGACCAGGAGTGCCATAGCCTCGAAGGCTGCACGGCCCAAGTTAACTGTGGAGGGGTTAGAGGATGGAAAGAGTTTAAGAAAAAGAACAGTGTGATGAAACGTAAAGAAGTATGTACGGCAGATTAACGGGGCGCGCACCAATCTGTCCGGCGATGACAGGAGGGTGGACGATGAGAAGGATGAGTTTGTTCAGAAGCTGGTGCAGGAAGCGTACACAGGTGTCCAGCAGGGCTCCCCTCAGGGCTGCCATGGTGGCTTTCAGCTCAGCCTCCACATTGGCCTCGGTGATGATCACATCCTTCAGTCGGAACGGGAAAGAGTACTCCTCTAAGACATACACCAGGGTGAAGAACTTATCCAGGTAGGGGTCCTACACACACACATTAATTATGTGACAGCTTTAATTCATTACAGAGACCTTGCCCTTGGTCTGAGTAAGTGCGATTGTCGTCATCTATATCTGATACCTGAGTGTGGACAGAGGAAGCAGCCGTCACCTCTACATTAAACACCCCTTTGTGGTTGTCCACCCACTTCATTCCTGGAAGCTGCACCTAAAACACACACAAACAACCACCAATACAGACATACGAACACAGACCTTACTTACAAATATGACCCTGATCCAACATCCTTACATCAGGGGTGAGGACGGAGTAGCTGGCTGGGGGTTTCTCCACAGACACAGGCAGGCTGAAGGATCCTGTGCGCAGACGGCCATGCTGCATCAGAGGAATCCACTGCAGGGAGCAGCACAGTCTCTCATAACCTCATCATATCAACAGCTTACATTTACACAACTACGGAACACAGAGTACACTAATATGTCAGAGAAAACCAATCTCTGGGCCTTCCCAGAGGAGCTCTTACAGTGTAGCCCACAGGCGTCTCGAGCGGCGTGTTCTGTTTGGGCTGACAGCTGATGTGGTAGAAGGTGAACAGCAGGTGGTGGTTTTCAGTGAGGTTAGCAGGAATTTTCAACTTCACCTCCTCATAGAATTCAGGAGACCTGGGAATAACCGGGTGAAGAGTGGTGTGTGAGAAACTGAGTGATCATAAAAGCTCCAATCGTTCATTCATTCGTCTTCAGTAATCGCTTCAGGGCTCATACTTGTCATGGTAGATCACCGGTGTGTAGGCTTCTTTGTAGAACTCTGCACAACTGGATTTTCCAAATATGACCTGTTTTGAATAAATGCAATAGCAAGACAGTCATAAATCATAACATCACATACAATTTACAAAATAGCAGATGCTATCACGAGTAATTCTGCTGACAGTGTACCTACACTGAAGCAGTTAATACTTGGTAGGTCCCAAACGGGATCTTGGGGGGGAAACGGTGCACAGTCCTCACACTGATGTTTGCTGAGGCCCCAGTATTGAATTCCGATGTTACTTGAGGCAGTGTTACACACCTATCACGTGAAACGATTCTTGCTAGCCATCCAGTACCAGTACTTCTGGTACTTCAGTGTATACACCGTGTTTCTCAGACATCTCAGCACAGCACACACACACACAAGCTGTACAACCTATTCAGTGACTTTCACATCTGAGTCAGAATGTTGCACCATCAGGTCAGGTCCTGGCAAATCACAGGCGTTTCTATTCATCCTGATTAACACTACACTGTTCTTGTAAATATCTGTAACAACCAAAACTGCATGTAAAATGTGTTTTTTATTCGCTAGGATCACAACTTGCACTGTGCATACAATCGCTTTCTTTAATAAAAGGAAACTGAGTAAGTTGCAGGGGAAGACCTTCTTGACATGTTTCAGAGAGTATATAGTTATATCGTGAAGTCTTGCTCCAGGAGCAGCAGAAAAGTCAGATCTGAACAAGACAGAACAAGACTAGGAAAGACTAGTTCCTGCCAGGCTGTAGTTCATTGCTCAAGTAATCACCATAGCAATAAAAAAAAAAAGCATCCAGAAGTATATTTATATAATACACTGTAGAATGAGAGCACAGAAACTTCGGGCGGTGAAGCGAGCACACAGACCGGGTTGTCCGTGCGAGGGCACATCTCCTTGGCTAGCACTCAGAGGTGATGTGTGCAAACTTTGTTTACTCCCGCTCAGCAGAGCCAAAACCCTCTTCACAAGCTGATTTATGGTAGTTGGTATGTGCTCCAAAGAACTGCTGACTCCTCCACTCTTAGGAGTGAACTAATTATGCCAAATCTTATCCACATAATTGCACGTACAATAAAATATCAGTCACTGTTTGACAGATAAAAATACAGACACGGAGCTCAGAAACAACAACATGATCAGGACGTTAAACAGCAGTTTAAAAAAAAAAAACTACATTGTGAGTCTTTGGTCTGCAGACTTCCTAAGGAGCATAAGTGCATTACACTCAGTGTTCAAAACATTATTTGACTTTTATAACGCACTTAGACAGGGAGGACAAATCTAAATGGGATTAAGCCTGTAAATCTAGTTCTGAAAGTGCACAGGAAGCATCACTGTGTGTGTGTGTGTGTGTGTGTGTGTGTGTGTGTGTGTGTGTGTGTGTGTGTGTGTGTGCACGCGTGCAGACTCACAGGCATGGCTTGGCTAGAGTCCTCTCCCGCCATGAACTGCACCTTTACGGCAATGTTCCGTACAGAACCCTGTCTACTGCTGAAGTTAAGACTCTTGGGATATACATACAGCAGATTCCTACAGGGAGAGACAGAGGCAGACAGAGAGAGAGAGAGAGAGAGAGAGAGAGAGAGAGACAGACAGGGAGAGAGAGAGAGGGAGAGACAGAGAGAGAGAGAGAAAGAGAGACAGAGACAGCGAGAAAGAGAGACAGAGAGAGAGAAAGAGAGAACGAGAGAGAGACTTTAACAATCTTTTATTGTGACCTTGTCATCCATTCAACATTTCATGGCACTATGTGCTATGAATATGCGAATAAACAAGTAAATGAACAAATAAAACAAACAAATAAATAAATAAATACAGAAAAGAACAAATAGATACATACATGCATAAATAAGGTCTGTGAAAGTCTAAGGAGGGATTA
>JAOVVH010000026.1:24649689-24662687 GCA_028566435.1 Scorpiodoras heckelii | reverse complement strand
TCCTCCTCTCCTCCTCTCCACATCTCCTCTCCACAACTCTATCTCTCCTCCTCTCCACATCTCCTCCTCTCCACATCTCCATCTCTCCTCCTCTCCACATCTCCTCTCCACCTCTCCTCCTCTCCACATCTCTATCTCTCCACCTCTCCACATCTCCTCTCCTCCTCTCCACCTCTCCATCTCTCCTCCTCTCCACATCTCCTCCTCTCCACCTCTCCTCCTCTCCACATCTCTATCTCTCTACCTCTCCACATCTCCTCTCCTCCTCTCCACATCTCCACCTCTCCACATCTCATCTCCTCCTCTCCACATCTCCATCTCTCCACCTCTCCTCTCCTCCTCTCCTCCTCTCCTCCTCTCCACATCTCCATCTCTCCTCCTCTCCACCTCTCCTCTTCTCCTCTCCACATCTCCTCTGCACCTCTTCTCCTCTCCACCTCTCCTCTTCTCCTCCTCTCCTCCTTTACACATCTGCACCTCTCCTCTTCTCTTTTTCCTAATGGGTCTGTTTAGTGTTCTATCAGATGGCAGAAAATTGCATTAAGGTTTCCACTTGGTTCCAAAAAGACAAGTGTAAACACATAAAGGCTGCATGTTACAACTCTTGTCACAGCTTTATATGCTATATAATGTATATTGTTTTTTTTAATGGAACACAATAATAAGTATTTGTCTCTTCAATCAGGTGAGATGTAAAAGCAGGCTGATCTGTGCAGTGTTTGATCATGACAAAGTATTTCACGTGGTGTCCTTTAGCTCTCCAGCTGCCTCTGTGATCCTATAAGCTGCAGTGAAAATCTGTGATAATGCCTTTTGTTTAGAATAATCCTGTAATCGGTGTCACTGAGCCGGCCTGTTACAGCAATCTAAGCTTTCACTTTTTCAGGCGAGATGTTTAAAAAAATGGCATTAACCATATTTTCAGCCCGTACCGGCCTACTTAATGACTAAAAACAACAAAATCTAAATATGTTTGTTCAGCAAAACTCAATCTCACAGCACTGTAGGTTAGGAGCTGTGCTGATTTCAGAAAATGGCTTCCTGTGAGCACAAAGAAGACACGGAAGTGACATCAGAGCGCTTCAGTTGCCTAATTTTCAAGTGTAATTTCATCCGACAGGGGGTTTTTTTTCAGTCAAATGTTAGTCTACTGCGTGCAACTCAATGAAATCACTTTAGTTTGTCTTCAAACTCCCAAAATTTATACCTAAAATGTAATTCAAACAACCACCACATGAGTTCCAGGCATATCTAAACATTAGACAATCCCTGTGTTTTCAATTAACCTACTAAGCTCTGAGTGTGTCCTCAGTTAGCAGTGGTAATAATATATCAGGTCTAATATCATTTTTATATTCTACAATGATATTATGGGTTTCTTTATCAGACAAATAGCAGAAAAAGTGGAAGGTGTTTATGTGACAGGCAGGTCATGTTTGCATGAAAGCCTGGGTCAATGTGGTCTTTCTCTTTGCTAGAAATAGAAAAAGGGGAGCTAGAGAAAGAGAGGTGAAATCAGTTCAGGTTGTGTGTCAGTGCCCCATGTGTCAGTGCAGGTAAGACTGGTGGAATTCAGGTTCCTGAGAAATGCAGTGTCAGCACTTGGTACTAAAACTTCAGCATGGCTGAACATGCAGTAAGCCTGTCTATTTGAATCGGGTATCTGTGGATGAAAATTTCTTCTTCTTCTTCTTTCTCTGCCTTGTTTTGGCACTAGCAGGGGCCTGAAGGGCAAAACGAGCTTCCTGCACATTACACAGCATTTTATGTTTCTTGCCAGGCATTGACACGTACCATGAGAAGATTTACTTCAGTCTAGTCCAAACTCATTCCAATCCTGTAGCTTTGTGCTTGTAGGAGTTCTGTTAGTGTCTCCTAGTGTAAAACATTTTAAGACTTAAAACTTTAGAAAGCAGAAGGTGATATTCAGAGGTCAGGAAGATTCTTTGTCATGTTTATCCAGCAGTTCTGCCGAGTTCCACGTTTGGAGGGTTTTATTTTAGGCTTTAATAAGCCACTCATCTGCCTTGCTGATGTGTTCTCCTTGTCAGGGTTCATTTGCCGGAGCTCTGCATTTTGTCAGAGACAGAAAGTTTACTTCATTTACCCTATAATGAAAAGTGATCTTAAACAAATATGAACATGCTCGTTCGCATCCTTCTCCTCTGAGAAACATATATAAACACACATTACAATATACATTCATGCTCACATAAACACACTGCTAAAAGTCATGAAGCCAGTCGATAGCAACTGTTGTCAAGCAGCTGTTACCTGGGCAACCTGAGTGGAGGTAAGACTCAAGTCGAGAAGAAATGATTCCTTGGGGGATAGTGTTAGAGAAGGATTAGAGGAAAATGGAAAGGGAAAAACAAGAGCTGAGACCACACCTACAGGGGGAAAAGACACCATGTAGGCTGAAGGGTGGGGGGTGGGGGGTCTAAAAGATGTGGCAGGTGAATCTGATTCCAGTTCAGATGAATCATTCACTCATTCTGATCTACTTGAGACATGATATCTAAAAGGGTTTAATGATTAGTGAAAACAAAAGTGCAACTAGTGATGATTAAAGATTAAAGGTGGAACTCTAATTAAGTGTGTGAGCCTCCCAGGTTCACTATAGAGGTTATTCTGTGAAAGACATGTACGGCCGAGATCATACCAAGAATCTGCAGATTCACTTGCCATGTAAAAATTATATTCACTTCGTAAATTACTCTGATCATAAAGCTCAAAATGCTGCTCCAGTATAGGAAGATTTAACAAATCATCATATTGATAAAATATAAAAGTCAAGATAACACCTTGGCATACAGAAAGCAGAAAATAGAAAAAAAGCAACAAAGTAAGAAAAAATTGCAAATTAAAAGAATTACTACTGACCAGCATAGACTACATCTGTTCCTTAAAAAATTCCCCAAAGGCTAAATTAAGCAACATGCTGTAGTCCAGAGCAACAGACAAACCACAGTAGACATGCACACAGAATAATGGTACATTTCCATTGCACACTACATGTTTCCTACTGGAAGCTCAAACTTTGCACAACCTCCAAATTGATCTTCATGTGTTACCAGATCAAGCATCTACAGTGCAGGATGTTACTTTAACTCACCCTTCATCAGTCTACTAACGTAACAGAAAGGAAAGGAAAGAGGTCAGAGAGAACAAATACATATATAGATGAGATGAAGAAGAAGCTAAATATTATTCTTATGTTCCTCCACTGTTCGCACACTGACAGTAGCAAGGACAATCCCACCTACACAGTCACATACACACAGGACACAGCGTGTGATCGCTCTGCTTGCTCTCCACAGATAATCAGCACCATGGAAACTCAGGTGTCCAACGGTCCGAGCGGAACCAGTATGCCTAACGGCCCAGTCATCAGCACCAACGGTGCCACGGACGACAGCAAGACCAACCTGATCGTCAACTACCTGCCTCAGAATATGACCCAGGAGGAGTTCAAGAGCCTGTTTGGGAGCATCGGAGAAATTGAGTCATGCAAACTGGTCAGAGACAAAATCACAGGTGATGCAAGCCTTACGCTTCTTATCAGTCTCACTGGATGTCATGTGCAAGGTTTGCAAAGAAAGTAAAGACTTATTAAAAGACAACATTTAGCGTTGAATATTTTATTTAAAAAAAAAAACACTTTTCATTTAAGGCATTTCCACATTCTTAGGGAACTATAGATCAATGTAAAATGATAAAATGCTTCTTCAGCTTCTTCTTCTGGGGAAACTCTTAAAGGTTCTGTGTAGAATCTTAAAAACACCAGGGTTTCCAGTAAGGACAAAACATCCCCTTCTTGAGAAAGCTACACTCTTTAAACATCCTAGGAGTTCTTAAAATGCCATTTGTCTGAGAGTGTTTGTTGTTAATGCTGCACCTTTTTCACATCACCATGTATAACAGTATAGCATAACATTTATGCATAACCATTGCAGATTATTCCCTCTTATGAGGCTCTAACTCACTGTTTACCGTTATGTTACAGGTCAGAGCTTGGGATACGGCTTTGTAAACTACGTTGACCCTAACGATGCCGACAAGGCCATCAACACTCTGAATGGTCTCAAACTGCAGACAAAAACAATCAAGGTAAGAGCACCTTGACCTGACGCTGCTGCATCATCCTGTTGACAGGCAGGCTGCAGAAGGGACAGAGGGAAAGGAGGAGAGAGGGTGGGACAGAGGGCAGAGAAGGCAACAGCGGGACACAAAGGGAGCAGAAGAAAAGAAAGAGGGAGAGGCAAAAGCAGAGGTCAGAAAGCAAGGGGGCTGTGTGCAAAGGTGATTGTGATGGAAATGTAATTAAGGAGGTGCAGTGCATGGCATTTGGGGGTTGTGGTGCTGAATCAGTGCAGGAAGCCCCATCTGCCTCCAATCTTGGCTAATTAGGGCCTTCTTTGTCTCCAAATTCAGCAGGGGATAGGCGAAGGGGTTCAACTGGGGGAAGGAGGGGCTGAGAAGAAAGAAATTAAACAATTCAGCCTTGTTTAAGTGCACCTGATCATAGCAAAATAAAAGATTGTATCAAAAGATTGTACAAACCTAGAAAGATTAGCTGAAAGAAACCTTTTCTAAAAAAAATAGAAAGAACATAATACTTACATATTTCCATTTAACTTCATATCACACACCAAATCGTTCCGTTATACAAATTACATCATTTACGTCATTTTCCTTCTATTTACATGCATACTAATCATTTACAAATAGTTATATATTATCATATCATGCTAACAGCTTCCTTTATGAGGATGTTCCACAATTCTATATTTAGTTATGATATATATTTTAAAAATGACATCATTTAAATGAAAATTATACTTAAAAAATATAAAAACTGTCCAGTGCTTCTATTTCTCCTGATGGCCTTCTGAACAGTGTTAGCAGGCATTCATCATTTGTGTGCAACGTGCATCCAAATCCTTAAGCTGAGCAAATGTCATATTTTCCATGTCAAAAAGGCATTGTTAGAGAGATGAGAGGACTTGGGAGGAGGGAAAGGCGGTGCGGGAGCAAAGGCTAGAGGAGGCAGTGTTGCGAGCTGAATGCCAATGACAGGATTAGAGGCCATATGGGCTGCAGGCACCATCTGTAGTGTGGGAGAGATAGGGAGAGGGTTAATTATAGGGCAGAATCCAGTCTTCTAATAAAACACCCTGCCCCGCCCTTCCAGCCGGCAGCCCAATCTCCACCATACACTCACCCACTCGCTGAACAATAACACCCCGGACCCCAACAATACAGCTGCTTAGTCATACTCACCCCCAACATGTATACATGCACAGATGATGCAGACATGGAGCCTACGCCATTCAGACCCAGCTAGCAATTAGCCTTAGTGTTCTACAGTATACATGTGGGAACGTATAGAATAAAAGGAAATTGCAGGAATAAAAGGAAATAAAAAGCAATGTAAAGAACAGTGAAAACCAGAATGTCCAGAAAACTCGAACACTGCATGAGAATGGTATGTCTAAAAATACTCAGAATATACATTTGTGTAATTTAAATAATGGGATACAAATCTGCACCTGGGAATGTCAGATTTATGGAGTGATTTTGCAAAGGAGCTGCATTTGTGAGCTTTCAGGGATGCTGGACATGTTGTAAGCTGTTTACTTGGTTTGTTGGTTGCCAAAGGAGCCTTTTCCCCTTGAGGGAGAAGACAAAGCAGGGAGGGATAAGAGGGAGGGGGCAATTTCTCTATCACACAAAAACACACACTCACAGTACTACCATCATTCACAGTCATTCTCAGCCAGCCCCAAATTCATAAATAAATACAGACTTGCGACAAATTAAAGGAAAAACGAGATATAACAAAAGCTATAGCATAGGACTGACATCATTTTGACATCAAACAGAATTTGTATTGTTTATATTGATTTACAGTGACCCTTACCATTAAGGGGACAAGTGGAACCATACCATGCTGATCAATGCACAGCACTCCACAGCACTGTTTCCTTCCCTTTAATTTGTCACTGTATATAGTATTTTATGAGCAAATCCGTTCTCATCACAATTGCAGCAAATTCTGTGCTGTGCTAATATACACAGAGATATTATTTCACATACAGATTCTAAACTACAATTATTTATTTATCTTTACATTCCTATAATTGCTTGACATTTTGGGAAAATGATGGAAAATGGGAAATTCTCATCATCTCCTTCTCTCATTGACTTTCATTCAAGGAATATAGGTGGACTTCATATTTCTGTAAGTACAGGAATGGATTTAGAGAGACCAGAGGGACTGAATGTAGAAAGCATCCTGCTGGAGTGATTAATAAGAGTACTAGAGCGTGTTTGCTTAAGAACGTTGGATATGATAAAAGGAAAGATGAGAAAGAAAGGGTGTGCAGGCGGAACCCTTCTGAACCCAGGAGGGATACAGATATACCTACTTTGTGTAAATACATTAATAACACTGGCGGAAGAAATAGTATTACTTCATCTTTGAATTGCAGTTAACGCTGCTTACACACACGTTGTGTTTTAGGTGTCCTATGCCAGACCCAGTTCGGCCTCCATCCGTGACGCTAACCTCTATGTGAGCGGACTTCCTAAGACCATGAGCCAGAAGGACATGGAACAGCTGTTCTCCCAGTATGGCCGGATCATTACTTCCCGCATCCTGGTGGACCAGGTCACAGGTACAGCCTTAGCATTACTGCAAAACCTTTATAGATATACAGGTGTAGGAAGCTACACAATAATATTTCTAATAATACATATGAACATGGCTAATAATAAAAGACATCAAGTGGGGATCATGTGAGGAACTCATATGCTGTAGTTGATGCTAATGTTGCACTCTATGACCGGCACAGGCATATCACGAGGAGTGGGCTTCATACGATTTGACAAGAGAAACGAGGCCGAGGAGGCCATCAAGGGCCTAAATGGCCAGAAGCCCCTGGGCGCTGCCGAGCCAATCACTGTCAAGTTTGCCAACAACCCAAGCCAGAAGACAGGGCAGGCGCTGCTCACCCAGCTGTACCAGACCGCCGCCCGCCGTTATACAGGGCCCCTGCACCACCAGACTCAGCGGTTCAGGTACTGCTTAATACCTATGACCTCTCTCTGCTCCTCTCTGCTGGCATTTTCTTTAAAATGCAGTGCTGCCATGCCATTAGAGGGAAAAACAACCCAACATGAACACCAAAGTTATTTATATTGACAACAGTATATTAATAGTCATTTATCCAACATATAGCATGTAGTGCATATAATCCATCGCCTGGGGGCCCTGGAGTTACTGCGTCAGTGGGGTGGTGACAGGCTGAGAACTAAGACGTGCCCCCTCTAGTGGCTGCACAGGCTGCATATTAAATGAAAACCCTGTTCTCTGGTTTGTCAGATCCTGCCACTAATGTCTCCACCTACTTCACTCTCCCTCTTGCATTGCAGACTCGACAATTTACTAAACGCCACCTACGGAGTCAAGAGGTAATTTCCAAAAGAGGTGTCTTTTTCAAAAGCATCCATGCCTACAACAGCCTCAAACAAAGTGGCCGGAATGCCCCCTGCTGAATTAAGCTTGAATTAGGTGATTTACAAAGCAAAATCGCACTCCATAGCAACCATAAGATTAATTAATAAATAATAAAGGCCAAGTGAAAATCTACATTGTGGCACAGCAGGACATTCTGGAATGGCTTTGTTGAATAGTTTTGTCCTTTTGGTTGATTACTCGATTGAACTGATTTGTATATACATATATTATTTTATTGAACTAACATTTAATTTCTTTTCAGTTTCAGTTGCTTTAATGTCCATTTTTTTCCACCAGCATGGACATACCAGATTCCGTTTGCGTCTCTTCTGTTTTGTTGATTTGTTTCTTGTTTGCTTTCATCCCTCTCTAGGTTTCTGTGTTTTGCTCAGTATCGTGAGATTTCTGTTGAACATTGTAATTCCTGTGTCCTGTTTCTACAGAGGCTTTGGTCACCAGGGAATATGACTAAAATACTCAGAGAATGTGGGCTAACATGTTTTAGAGAGCAAAGCAGTGTTCTTTGTTCTTTTTTTTTTTTTTTTCTCCTAGCTGGTAGTGGAGATGAGGATTGGCTGTCGAACCCTGAAGGCATAGATATCATATTGCAAAAGAGCATGTGTATGAAAGTAGTGGACTGCATGTGGCATGGAACTTCAGAATGACACCCATGGTAGTTGTCCGTCTCTCCTCCCCAGGTTCTCCCCCATCACCATCGACAGCATGACCACGCTGGCGGGCGTAAACTTGACGGGTCCCACTGGCGCCGGATGGTGCATCTTTGTCTACAACCTTTCTCCTGAGGCTGATGAAAGCGTCCTGTGGCAGCTGTTTGGGCCGTTCGGTGCCGTCACCAACGTCAAGGTCATTCGCGACTTCACTACCAACAAATGCAAGGGCTTTGGCTTCGTCACCATGACCAACTACGATGAGGCGGCTATGGCCATCGCCAGCCTTAACGGCTACCGCCTCGGTGACCGTGTGCTGCAGGTCTCCTTCAAGACCAGCAAGCAGCACAAGGCTTAAAGTGAGGTGTGGCCTGGCCGTTACTACCCCTTTTAACCCAAGGGGGAGGGGGCAGTAAGCTTCCCTGCACATTCACTCTACATGGGCCTGGACTGAGTCTCTCGTTGACACACATTTATCACACACATAACATACACACAACATATACACATACACATTTAGCCAGAGTCTCCAAAAATGACAAACACACAAGTTTTTTTTGGTTTCTCTTTACATGACATGCGAATCTTTCCCTACATTTGCCTGGATTGAATTTGTAGAAGTGGGTAGATGGTGAGTGGGTGGGATTGCTTTGCAAGGGACACAGTTTTAATGAATGTGACGCAGAATGTGTGCAAAGTGCTTCGGTTTAATTTTAATTCAGGCAAATTAGAAGCACCACTGAACAAAATTGATCTCATCTCATATATATATATATATATATGAGATACTTACCCAAATTCTAGCCCCGGTAAACCTCCTGTATTTATGGAGAGGATGTAGTCACTTTTTTTACACTTGGGCATTTTGAATCAGTGGATTTTTTTTAGATTTAAGGAAAAAAAAAGAATAAAAACAGTGTTCTCTCACATATATTATTATATAACTATATATTCAATATTTAAGGTGGTTATAATAGCCAAGTATGTAAGCATTTTCTAGAACTTTTATTACGGTTTCCTGGCTTCACCTATGGTTGCATTCTAGCTTTAGGGCGCTGTATCGACCCCGTTAAAGGTCCAGTCCAACAGCCATCTTAATAATGTGCATCACAGCACCCAAACGGCTGAGGAATATTTGAAGGTCATCATAGTCACTTCACTATAGACATAACAAAGCTTCATAAACACAATCACAATACAAGCAAACACACACACACACACACACAACCAAGACCACAAAGTAACCTAAATCGTCCCTGTATTTTTCCACTCTAGTTTCTGTCGTTTCAAACAGCTGTCGCTGGGAGCAGTAAGGCAGTGTTTATATGGTGATGACGTATGCATAATTCTTTTTGAAAAGGCAAGGGGTACGTCTAGAATAAAATCACTTTGCACTATAACCAAGCTTGACAAGCAAATTCCAAAACTTTAACATCAGAATCAAAATCTGATTTCCTGTGAAGGGTGTATACCACCAGTCAGCTTTCCTTTGGAAAAAAAAGGACATTTTTAAAAGCTGATATCTAATTTTAAAGAATTATAAAGAGAAGGGTTTAGGAACCGCTACCCTTTTTTTCCCACACAACATCCTTCCGGATCAATGCACCCTCAAACCGATAAGCTTTGCGCTCCTAACCGGTCTTCATGCAAACACAGGCCATCTATGCCTCCAACACAAGCTTGGATATTCCATTCTGATGCCCATTTGAAGGCGATTCCACCTGATCAGCAACATGATCAGCACTTCACCTCCACTGAGTATTTATTGTATTAATCCCCTTTAAAAAAGATGCACTGAACGATGATGCCCACTTTGCTAACAGAAAGTTGAATGCCCATAAAAACAAAACTGTTCCAGGGAGAGAGACGTTGCTGTAAAGAAAAAACAGATGAGAATTTAACATGAAAGAGAAGGGTTTAAAAATGTGCATTTAAACCGAATGACATTTTGCTTTTTCTTGATAACGCTGTGTTAGCCAAAGAGGACAATGATCTCTTTGAAAATATGGATTACATTAGAGATTAATATATTTTTATATCTACAAAAAAAAAAACAAGACCTTGTGCAACATTTTTACAGATTCTTAAAGCGTGGAAAACCTTTGGGACACACCGCATGGCTTTTATTTTTCCGACTTTTCAGCTTTTAGGGGAGAGAGCGCCTGACTCTCTGCGGTGTATGGGAGGGGACTGAAGTGTCGGGGACTTCTAAACGTACAGTATGTGCAGTGAAACCATTACATGATTAAAAAAATAAAACAAACAAAAAAAAAAAAAGCAAGCAAGCTCGCATAATGCTAAAAAAAGTAAAAAATAAAAAGAACAAGACGGAGAAATAAATGTACACATTAGGAATACAAGAAGTTGCATTTTCTCTGAAGTTGCTTCAGCGGCGGTGCAGTGAAACCTTATGGTATAACTATTATTAACTAGCTGCAATCTGTTCCACAAAGGCTCCATATCTGCAAACTGATAGTGGCACTTTTATATCCAAGCATCTCATCCAAGTTTTTTTTTGCAGATTAGATTCAAAGATCATCTGTCTCCCATACGTACCATCATGCTCAATGCACCAAAGAACGTATTTAAATTAGGGATCCATCACAGCTGCACAGTTCATTCCATTACATGATAGCTTACAACTGGCTGATTATATCCTCCAGTATCTCATATCATCACAACAGCACATACTCAGTGTCTGCTATGACGATATTCTTCATCCTGTTTGATTGATTTTGATTTAGTCAGAGTCCAGATCTGGAAGGTTTAGTCATCAACTAACTATGGAAAACACAAATCATTGTTGGTCTGTGGCTCTCCATGACCTGACCCGCTTTGAGACATATCAGATTTAAGAGTCATAACTTAATTTCCCAAAGCTGACCTGCAACCATCACGGCTTTGATCTAAGCACTAACTGAGAAGTCACAGCTTTGTCACTGATCATATCATCCTCTCCACATACACAACATATCTACAACACACTAAATGTATATCCATGCACCATTTCATTAGCTCTCTCTCTCTCTATCTTTTTCTCTTTCTCTCTTTACTAAATCTCCCCCACATCACATTTCACATATTATTCAATTAAATTAGCAAGGCTTTTTCTTTGTTTCTTTTACAGCACCATACAGATGCTACGCACATCCACGAACAATCACGTAAACGTATCCTGGCCAGTTTTGCCCGCTCTATTAATTGGGGATGTGCCAATAAAAAGGCATGAGTACCTTAAAATCATATCTCAGGCCTTAGTAACCTGCCTTATGAAGTTTTTGAGTGCCCTGTAGATGTAGTGCTGGGGAGGAGAAGGGCATCCTGGGGCAATTTTTATTATGCTCTTGGGATAACGTAGCTGGAGAAGGTTCTGCTGCAGAAAAAGAGCCCTTTGTGAGCCCAGGAACCCAGTGCCGATTAGCGTTTTAACTCTCACACACCCACACACACACACACGCTCACTCACACACACAGAGTGAATTCAGAAACCCTCTCCCCAAAACTACAGTAGAGAGCCAGAGACAATGGCAGAATCACACATACTACTGCACCGCTTGAGCAACAAAATACAATAAATCATTTAAAAAGACAAAAAATTTTTCCTATGGAACAGTAAGTGCAATGTGCTTCGTTTTTATATTGACTGAGAACAAAAGATATATATATTTTTTAAAAAAGAAATTAAACATCACATTGAAGTGGTTTGCAGAATAGTGAAAGGATCAAATGCGATAAACAACAGGAGAAAAAAAAAAACAAGTGTTAACAGATTCATTAAAGGAATCAAACAAAACACCAAGAGCTCTGATCTCTGCTGACGTTCATTATCCCTTCCTTAGCCCCTGAATTAGTGCTCTGACCGCGCGTGATAAAGCAAACAGCCGAATGTGGTGCGTCAAAGAGCAATTCTCAAAGACCGTGAAAGGAATAGTGTCTAATATTTCATCAGTTTTAGCCCACGTCGATTTCAAAATATCGTTTTTCCTGTAATTTATTGATTTCTTTTACATATCAGAATCACATGTTAACTTAGCGTATTCGTGTCGTTGATGTTGCCATAGAGAACATACATGGGTTGAATATTTCTTTTGGTTGCTTATTGGGTACAATTTATTCTATTTTTCCATTATTTAAAATTAGTTGCTGTTCCTACAGTGTATGCAGGTTTTAGAATTAGTTAGATTTTTTTATTTCAATCAAACTGTGCTCAGTTGTGTTTGTAAAAGTCTGTGGTAGCTTTTGTTGCAACATGAATAATTTAAACAGAAAAAAATTCAATATAGCGCCAACGAACTTGTATTATTTGGGCGACTTTAAGCTTGTAGTTTTAACTTATTGTTAACTTAAAAACTATTTATTCTCATTATTATGATTATGATTATTATTATTGCCTCGTATAAAAGTATGTTTTGTGTATATTTATGGTTTATTTCATATTTGCAAGTTTAAAAGAACTTTAATTTTGCCAAATGTGGATACACCGATTTGCTTTGATTTTTGTTTGGTTTTTTTTTTTTGGTTTTGTTTTCCTTTCTTTCTAAAAGGGAACAAATAGAATAAAAAAAAACAGCTTTAGAATTACAATTTGGAAAAGTTCTCCATAGGCGAAGAATGCACTGCTATATTAAACTAACTGAACGTGTAAACATACATGCTGTGTTCTAGATGTTATGCCTTTACTGCCTGTGTTCTGTTTGTCTTGTTAAAAGAAAACCTTTTGATTATTTGATCTAATCACAGTCTTGTTTTATCCAGCCACGCTCAGACCCTGGTGAAAGTGAGGAAGGAGGGAGGAAGAGAGGGAGGGA